>UYWX01000291.1:0-20223 GCA_900622495.1 Hydatigera taeniaeformis
TTTGTCCTTTCCTAGAACCGACATTAAAATTGAAGGAGTTTATCGTACTGGTTGTTACAGAGGCATTTCCATCAACTCAAGGTCTGAAACGGATGTTAAAGTGGTCGCAAAGCCGAAATGAGGGGTTAAACTGAATTTGGAAAACGTTGTGACTCCCATCACCTCCATTGCGTGTTGTTGAAAAACAATTTACCTCATGCCTCTGCAGTGTTCCGAAATTAAAGAAACCAAAACTCCCAGTTGCTTCATAATTCACTAGATTTATGATGAAGTCAAGTTCGGTTTTAATGAGAAGCGTTCAGCCTTACTAGATAACTATGAAATCATATTTTAAGGCTGAAATATTTTAGGCAATACAAAATATATCACTTTAAAAAAGGGACAACGGACACATAAATTAATAAGTGCTGAAAAAAATGCGGTTGTTGGTCATATACTGCCGAACTTCACATTGTAATTTTTCACCGTCGAACGGAATACCTCCCGACTTTGATCTTTTTGCGGGTGTAACAATGGCGTTTGGATTTTAAGCTAAGGGATTAAAGTGAGGCAAACCATTAAAATCTTTTCATTTTGTTTAAAGGGCATATGCGGTGCACAGTGCTCGACACCACCGAAAACAAAATCACTTGGGACGTTGAAGAGCGCATATTACCATCGAGTGTCAAGAACGCAGACAAATATGATGATCTCGCACAAACGACCCGTCCTGAAACAGTCTGTTTTACTATATCGAAAGTGCACTTTCGAGACTTGGATACTGCCTTTACCAAAGCACTTTACTAACTCTCTACGCCGCATGAGCTGAGTTTCTCACATCAGAGGCATATTTTTAAGTCCTCTTGTTTGTCATTCCCTAAATACGTCATATATTCAGGATTTGACCACCTCTCCACTGTCCCCAATTAAGCTCTAGGAACACAACGCCACCGCATCGAAACTTGAGGTCTGTTGTCATACTAGAAGTCCTTTCGAAGTTTGCGAAGTCACAATCCTCGATTTGATTTGCAACCAGGATTCGAGCGGACAAGCTTAAAAGAACTCAGAGAACAAACGTAGGTTGATCCATGACCGAGTGAGTGCTGAAGAGGTAATCGAGACATGAAGGTATTTCTGGTCCCGTGTATTTTGAACGAATTTGACCTTCTCGTGCTTACAAACGCTTGCGTTATAATGGGGAATGGGAAATAAGGCATCAATTCTAAAACGCAATTAAAAAGAAATTATGCACTAACATTCTTCAGTCATGAAACCGGCAACAATATTTTGGGTTGTAGACATCCTTAGAAAATTGAGTATCTCCGTTAGAGAATTGCTGAACGCTTTGCATAATAATTTCGTCAGATGTGCCAGGACTTGGGCAAAAGTTGGGAGAGGCACTTGTCTTGTATAGCAAATAAATCTTTACTATCACTTAAAACTACTTAACTCCATCTTTTAACGAGAAAACATCTTCAAGTTAATTAAATGCTTTCTAGTTTGCATTTAAGGAGAGAGAGATTTGTTTTTTGCACCGACACGTTGACGATCATGTTAATTTGACTCCACTAATTGAAACTCTCACGGGAATGGCTGGGTTCAACTATTCATAGCCCCGTGGTTTATTAACAGATCTACCTTTATGACGCTCGAAGCCTTCCCAAGACGATGACAGATGAGTAGCAGTGGACAGTGCGGCATCTGTCACATAAATCTTCCCCAACTATTGACTGTTACAAAAGACAGTGCTGTTTATAACGACGCAGGTGGTGCTCTGAGAGACTGTAATGTGCCGCTAAGTCAGGCGCATTAGCTGATAACTCTTCCTTCCTCGTAAGCCGGATCGCGAAAAGTAACTAGCATTGCGCCCTTTGATACAACCTAGTGGTCTTCAACGCAAGCGCCTCTTCTTTAGATCTCTTTCTCAAGATGCTAAACTATCTGATGGAATTCTTAAGTTAGGTTAATGTTTAGTGTCGTTATTACCACACTCCAGCCTACAATCGCCAGGCTATCAGAAGTTCAGAATGTCTTTGCTTTTGTCCACATTTCGCATAAGACACCACAACGAACGTCCAAAGTCTTTCAAATTCACTTACCTTCGTACAGGGTGCCAGATTGAGCTGCTGCTTGGGGAAGTAGTTGGATTCCGAAGCCGCAAGCATAACAATCAGATCATTTCCAAGGGGTTAAAGGGCGAATGACGTTGGCTTAAAACTAATCACTGAAGCAGAGGCAAGCACAAAGTGACCCTGAATACCATTTTGAAGTTGAAAAATATGGAAGGCCAAACGTCTCATGCAGAATGAGTGGATCAAAGACAAAAGTCTCTCTTTGCAGAAGGCACAGCGTTGAACTGTATGAAAAGTTGATTATGCAAGCAAAAGGCGTCAATATGAAAGATATTATTACTTAAAACGGAGAGTGTTTTTAAGAATAAAATGGAATTGATAAATTTATCATTCAAATTTTCGTGTTGTGGGGAAATTTTAGACGAAAATGTCTGATTCCATTATCGTGTTCACTTTTTATTGTGTGATGGTTGCCCGGCCAACTAATTGCCTTCAGTTCGGCCGCTGGCGAGGCGGGCAACTTGCCGTTCACTGACGTCTTTGTTAGACAATAGGCACGTCGGCACAGCAATTGCTAGTAGTTATTAATAGTTTATAAATTACTGCGAATAGGCGAGCTTTAAATAACTACAAATGTGAGATTTCCTGCATTTTGGATCTTGAGCAGCGCAAAGTTGGACAGATTGTCCTGTTTGCCGACTTGATCAACCGGTTGTCATTTAGGTGTTCTGGCCACAGCAGAGGTAGACACTGAAGTCACTGAGTAATTGGTTGATTGTAGTGGCCCTTTCAGCCAAAATTCGATCCATAAATTATTGCTGTAATGAAAAATACCAAGATGCATTCAAAATGAAGGGACAAACTGCGTAGAAGGGAATTGAAAAAGTTGGTAGAAATACACAATCTCTTGGTTATTTGACCAGTGAAGAGGGTGGACTGCAAAGGTGCGCATTTCTGACTGAAAATTAGAAATGATGCTTGTGCGCCAAAGAGTGGTTTGATCATGCTGAAAAAGAGGATGAAAAAGGATTCCAGTGGGACATGGAGCATGCTGGGGCTTTTAAAGTACTGAAGTAAAGGTTCGGCTCCATGCTTCTGATTAAGTGTGCATATTACCATCAGAACTCTGCGGCTCTTCAAACCGGTGGAAACTAGCTATTACATGGTAGCAGTCACATTACAAAGGGAGGTAGATTGGCTGTCTGTGGCAGAATTAAGTGTGAACGATGGAGAGGTGGGAAAGCAATTTAAACACCGATCCAGTTCGTGTGGAGCGTGAAGATACGTTCTCAGGTTGACATCAGCTTTCCGTCTCATCAATCTTTTTCCATTTTCTTTTTCTGTGCCTCTTCAACTAACTCTCTCCTAGTTCAGAGGCCTGAGGGTAGGCAGGCAAGCAACTCTTACGCTTCCTTCAAAGGAAAGAGGACACAGCGGATGTCCTGCCTCGTAAATTAGTCGTGGTGTAAATCGATGATATTGTAGTAAACAGCATATTATTAAAAGTTATTTGAGAATTATGCAGGGGCCCGGTCCCAACGCCAATCTGATGCACACGATCTTATAGCCATATTCTTAGAAATCCATATCTAAAGAGGCGAGTTCTCTGAAAGAGGCAATCCTACGGATGTGAAAGTTTTGATAAAACCTCCCTTAAGGGGATGAGATGCCATTGTGCAAAGAGGGCTCAAGACTGTCTAAGTGTCTGAAGGCTCTACACACATTAGTAAAAGCAAAACTTAAGAGAAAACATAGATCTCACGTCTGTTGTAAAATAAGCCATAGAAGTAAATTCTGTGCTTTCTTTCATGAGACATAACTTCCTTTCTCAGTGGATACAATTAGAGGGAGCAACCTCAAAATTCAACATTTCTCTAGGACGCTTGCACTTGCAAAGACACAGCTTTTCTAGGGAATTATTATTCAAGCCATTGCAAAATTTTTAAATTACAATTAAATAGGGTGAAACGCATTCAGAAATTAAATTGTGTGAAAATCTCGATTTCATATATACTCATGTTTCAATTGCTGGTAATGAGCTAGAAGGCTTCAAGAAGGTGAGGTGCTTGTGACGCTTCAAGTCCCACCTTGGTTGTAAAAATACATTGACAAGGGACGCTTCAAGCAGAACACCCCTCCAAAATAGGTCCTCTATGGATGGAGCAGTAAACGTTTGTTTAGCCTAACAGGTTACCAGACAAGTTGCCGCCGCCAAGTCCTTTTAGAGAGATATTCTCCACTCTGAATGAAAAGATAATTCGCTACTTAGGTTCAGAGCTTTAGCTACAAGCGCCATATACATACAACACCACGGCACACCTCGTCAGAAGTTGGAAAAAAAATAAGCTGCACTCACAACAGTTATTTTCTTTAAAAACCAAGCGTTGTTCCAGATTTAGCAATTCGTAAATCTTGATGCACAGAATAGGGGTACCTTCGCAGCGATCACCAACCTTAATTCGAGATCTTGGTGACAAAATGTTAAAGTGGAACTGGTCGTGAAGTATCGTCGCTTTCGACAGGAAGTCAATATTTCACACCTCTGGTTCACATATGCACCAGCGCCAAGTAATATGACCACTCAATGCTTCATTTTAATGGAGGCAATTAAATCGAAAACTTGAATCGATTCGAGTGCTTCCATATCAAAAACCACTCTTCCAACCACATACTTTCTTATAGAAAAGCATCCAAAAATAAAGTAGTCTCTTCCACATTTATTTCTATGTAACAATGTGGTAGAGCCAGATATTGCTAGACTATTCCAAGACCTTAATAAGACAGCTACTGAAATAAAATTAAGTAATATAACAGCCAAAATCATAATTCCTTCCCAAATAAAAAAGACGACATTACAGACAAATGATTAGGGATGATGTGCTTCCATCGAAATTGACAAAAAGAGAGGGCTTAGAGCGTGAATGCACTTTATCTTGGGGCATGAGGGTCACACGGTAATAATGATAATTGAGAGATAGAGAGAGCGATAGATGATGGTTGCACACTAAATGGCGAGGAGGCAACGGAAGAGGTACAAACATGCATGCATGCGAAAGATTTTGTTTCTAAGTGTCACAATGCATAGATCATTAGGGGCGAGTGAAGGTGAACCAACTAAGAAAGAGGAGAGAGCATCGTCTAAAAATGCAAGGAAAAAGAGTGAGGGCTGACGACAACCAGAGGCGCCTAGCTGGTAAGTTCACGCCGGACAATCCATTGATCAGCCGCTTGGACACCTGTTAAAGGAGAGGAAGTTTTCGTTGCTATCGTTTTTGACGCAGAATGTGGCACTGAGTGTTTGACAACGCGTGTCTGCGGGGGACGGAGGGCTGAGCCGCCCGGGGAAGACGAGGAAAAACCGGGCGGTTTCAAACCGGACGTCGCGACTCGTTCGGCTGCCGACGGCGTCGGAGTCGGAGTTGGCATAGAAGTCTGGCTAAGTGGGCGGGCGGTAGTCAGTCCAGATTTGTGCCGAACGACTGACGTTGGAGCCAGGCGCGGCGAAGGACTGATCGCCCTGATTGGGACAGTGCGATGAACAGATGAGGTTCCAGCGATCCTCGATTTACGAACTATAAGACAAAAGGAGAGATGACAATTAAAGAATGCTTTCACCAGAGTTAAAACTGGCAATTAAATATGAATCACTCTCGTAGAATGTCCAATTACTTAGTTACACAGACATTTCAATCACCTGAGATTAATCCCCACCTCGATGGCGTTGCTGCCCGTGCATAGCTCTAGCCTCGTAGACCTCACATACCTCAACAATGCAACCTCTTTCATAGTGGTACATCTTATTTTGGTCAGAAGAATGTTCATATCAATAATGAAGAACAAAAATTCCACCACCTTGGTAAAAAAAACTGTAAACATAAAGTAAAGCAGAATCCTCAAACACTGAATAGATTTAAATTTTGTTTTTCGTTCAAACAATTTACGCCCAACCATTCTCGGAGACGCCTTTCGATTTTGTAAATAAAAGCTGACAACAGGATGATAAATGAAAAGGAGAGACCAGACCTGTTGAGGCAGAAATCTTGCGTCCTCCACGAACCCCTTTTGTTTCCTCCTGTAGACGCAGTTGTTGCCTTTCCTCCGCCAATGCCTCACTGCGACACCCCGCCCTAATTACCCTCTTCGGAGCAGCTGCCGTGTCTGGCTTTTTTGATGCAGTTGTGGCAATATTGCATGAAGCCAACGGTTTTAGACCGCTCCGTGGTACAATGCGTGCTGATCCACCACTTCCAGTGCTCCAAGACGGACTGGCTCCGAGGCTTCGCGAGGTCATTGTTGCTGATGGCGCAGGTGTAGTTGTGTAACGCGGAGGCGTAGCAAGGCCAGAGGTCATACTGCCCGTGGCAGAAATGGAGCGTTTAGCCACCAATGATCGCGTCCCATCAGTCAATGTTTTCCCTGTTGATGGAGTTCCAAGTCGAGGTAAAGACGTGGAGGAAGCGGTAGAGACGACGCTGCTATTCAAGCGGAACTTTGGGAGCTGTATGTAAAATTTACACGCAGTACAATCAGAGGCTAAAAAAGTGACTGAATCAATAAGAAAGTCTGGTACCACAGAACATACGAAATTCGTTGAATTAGTTTCGATTCAAAAAGCGTAGTCGCATGCAATTATTGAGTACAGTTCATAGAACAAATCGCTACCGCATTGAGTGAAATAGCTCATTTCATGTCTTAATAAAGCTAACCAACTCCAAAAACAACCGCTCGCCATTTGATGGCGAGCAGTGAACATCAACAATCCGGTCAAAGCAATGCCATCAAATATTTATTGAATTAATCCTATTTTATTTGACCACAATTACTATGGGGTCATCCAATACAAGAAGGAAATGACTATGCAATATGCACAAAGCCTACACAATTTTGAATTCCTGATTACAATACCTGAGGCAAGCTACCGCCAATAGCGGATGGAGAAGGTGTGGCTGACTGAGCCCTAGAGCCTGACAGACGCTGTGGCGAGACAGAGGTCGAGGATGATGTAGAAGAGGTTGAGGATGATGCTGTGGATGGTCTTGAACGGGAGAGCAGCCCATTAGCAGGTCTGCGAATGCCTGCGTTAGGTGGCCGCAAGAGACTCGAGCTAGGACTGGCAATCTGACTTTTACTGGGTGCTATCACGGTCGGAGGCTTGATGCTTAATGGAGTGGTCAGGTCCTTTTGTGGTGAAAGTTCAAGTGGTTTTTGAGAATCTACCCCCAGATTCAGATTGTCATCGGATTGATTCATCATTGCGTCGAGATCCAACAACTCGTCGTCCTGATCTTCAACCTGGAAATGGCGATTATGTAACTTTTCTTCGAATCATGAGAATCGGAGTTTATGCATAAAATCGACTTACTGTCTTGTCATCATGAGGAGGCGGTGTTGAGGGTGGAGATGGTCTCCAAGGTGGGCTACTGTCACCCACCAAAGTCACAGAATCATCATCAGCATCAAAGTTACCCGAGGGTGGAGGCAGTGGGAAAAACTCATCGTCAGTGCTCTTCTTGTCCACTTCAAAGGGTTTCAATACTGCAGAGCGAAAGCAAATGGGCAGTAAAATTTGATCTGTAGTAGATTTACCTTTAGAACGCTCAAAAATAGTGAACCATTGTTTTCTATTAAGAGTTTAAATTAAGTCTCCAAATGGACAAAATCTGTGTGTTAGGTGGGTAAAAGGTTAAATAATTTATGACAGCACTTCCACAATGTTTAACGACGAACGAATCATGCGATGAAAAAACAATCGATGTAAATAGGATTGAAAGTTAAGGAAGCATCAAGGAACCCTCTCCTTCTTCTAATCCTTCAAAAAATCAAAGGCCTTTCCACAGAACGAACACAAAATGTCACCTGTGAATGCTAATTTTAGGCAACGTGATAAAAATTGGCTCCTTTCAGCATACCAGTAGTGGGTATGTTGGTTTTGACTGGGATGGTGGTAGAGCCTGCAGATGTCTTAGCGCTGTCTCGTGATGCGATGCCAGACATTGAGTGAGGAGCCTTTAGAGCTCGCATTGCTGCGTTGTCGCGAGCTGGGGCCACTGCTGCTGATCCCACAACCGTCTTCGGGTTCGTCCGCTTCCTCATTTGGGCAAGGTGACTGCTGGTGTTGGTTGAAGGGCTGTTGGCTTGGATCTGGATGGTCTCCGGCCTGCTGGTATGCGCGTCTGCAGTGCCGGAACCATGAGCTAAAAAATGTCCAGCCCTTCGGAGTCCACTGACACTCCCTCCCGTACTATTGCCGCTAAGAGAAGTTGTTTGTTGCCGCCTTGGTTGAAGCAGAACTTGCTGTTGTCTAGGACTTGTTGTGATTTCGGACACGGCGAGTGGAGAAGGTGATTGAGACTGCGGTGAAACTGGTGTTGTGATTGGTGCAGTAGCAGACGGAGCTGGAAGCGAGTAGCCGAAAGACTGTTGGGTATGTTCTCCCATTTTGGCTCCACCAATCCCACGACAGGAAGATGAAATTGGGAGCTTTGGTGTTGGCATTGCAGAGGAGATGCACTCCTAAAGCAAGAGAAAATGAGTCAGTTAAAACTAAATCCTTTGAAATATCTTAAAATAATGATGTTCACCTGAAGGAGACTAGTTTCAACACCGACTGACTCGATACTTAGGAGCGAAGAGAAGGAGGAGTTGTCAGCATCACTGCCACTGGTTTGTTTGCCTTCCGACTTTGTAGTTTCATCAGCAGACACCGTTTGTCGCTCTAAAATCCATCCATCTTAGTTATGGCATTTGATAGTTTAACAGGTCATTGCTGACCGCCACAGCTTCATAATGAAAAGAAAATGCGTATAACAGTTAAGATTCAAGTGTCGAGGCAGAACTTGGGACAAAAGGATTCAGTGCAAGTGATAAGGCAGGATATTTTCACCAACACCAATCATAAGTGCGCCTTGGGTTTGCCTAAAGGTCATCCCTAAAGTTGGCGGTTGACAACTGTGAAAGTCAAAAATGAAGCATAGGAAAGATAATACATTTATCACGAAAGAATCGATGAACAAAAAGCAACAAGAACTTAGTTTAACATTTCCGCTGCGGAGGTGGAATTTGAGCAAGTTTTACATTTAACCATGCGCAAGTGATAGACTAAATTCAATGTTTACCTGGTCCACTTTGAGAGATGGTCACAGAGTATAGTAAACACCTATCCATCTACCACAAATAAACATCGCGTTTCATTTAAACTCACCTTCAACATTCCGTTGCTGCATCGGGGCTACAGTAGCTTGTGGTCTCCTCTGTTGCATTGAGTGTCCAAATCCGATTCTTGGGGCAACTAGCTTACTCCCACCTATTGCCTTATTGTGCCCTATTGCTGAAACGTCTTCAGCACTGTCTACGCCAACGGCCTCAGTATGCCCTCTCGTCGTCGCAAATCCACCTTGTTTCGGTAGTGCCGACTGTATTACTTCGGACAGGAGGTTCACAGATCCGTCCTCTTCTTCTACCTCATTTACCGAGCTTGCATCCTCCGTGGAGCATGTATATACGTCGCCCTTCAACATTGATTGTCTTGGCGAGGTCGATTTCGAAAGTTCTGAAGAGGTAGAAGTACCTCCACAACCACCCTCCAGATCTGTAATCGATACGTCACTTAGTGAACTGTTCTTCGTTGAGAAGGCGAATGGTGTGCCTTCTACCGCGAAGGACTGGATCGTGTCTTCGGTAGGAGCAACTGTACCGCCTACATCGCCATCAGGATAACTGATTGCTGGCTGAGTTGCTAATGAAGCTGATGGCATCACTGAAGCGATGCATTGCTGAAGTATGTTGCGTGAAGACTGAACACTATCTACTGTGGGCTCTGGAGTATTCCACATCGGTGGCGCAGTTACTGCAGACTCACGATCGCCACTAAGGGAACTGCTGTCCAGTGGAGAACCTTCTTCCGCGAACATTATTTGAGTCTCCTCCTCCACCACACCTATCTTTTCCACGTTACCTAGAGGCATGGATTTCTTCCCATCTTCAATTAATGAAGGGGGGAGATTACTGGGACTCGTACCAAGAGCAATTGCCTCATTGGGATCCCCATCGTCGTCATCCAAAGCAACTGAATAAACACTCTCCGGAGATGACTCGATCGGTGGAAGCGGTCCAAAATCAACAGATGAGATACATGAGGAAGTAGCTCTGGAAAACATAAGAGGAGTCTCTAGAACGACCCCAGTAGAAGACGTTTCAAAACCTGGCGAAGAACCTTCACTAGAAGGGACCTGTTTAATTGCAGTACTTTTGGTTGACACGTCAACGTTGACGTAAGGGTGGACGGAGCGGCGTTGTGAGGGAACAAAATTGTCATAAATAATAGAGGGCTCTTGTTTTGGGGGCGAGCGTAGATCGAGTGTGGATGCTCGTGCAGAGGGTCCAAAGGGTGTCCCCTCCTCTGCATATACACACGCTTGCTCCTCTTCTTCCACTGAGCCTTGAGCATAGCCAGGCGGTGGAGGAGGAGTAGGCGGTTTCTCTATCGAGGCGTTTACGTGGTGATCATCAGGAGTGGAAGGATATTCAGGTAACTTAAACTCCGCCTCCTCTTCTCCACCAGCTTCTGAGACTTTTGAAGAGCATTCGGTGCTTCGTTCCTCCTCTGGAACGCTGTCAACCTCGTCAGCTCCCTCCTCTTCATCCTCTTCACTGCTGGATTCTTCATTGCTACTCTCTTCTTCTTCCTCAAAGTCGTCGTTAGTCTCTAGAACCACGGAGAGCAGACCAAAACGTAGGTGTGATCGATTACTCATCCGTCGGCGATAGACCTGCTCTGCTGGTGAGGCAGGAGAATTAGAACCAGAAGACGATTGATTACTTGTGGCAGGACTGGTGGTTGTGGTGGAAGGATTGAACGAGGATGCCTCTGTATTGGCAGGGTAGGGCACCACACGTTGATTCTTTATGAGAACATGGGCTCGTTCAAGGTTCTCAAGAGCCTGTTTGGAGCTACTGACTACGTAGCGATGACGAGAGTGTGCCAAACGATGGAGAATATCAAGAGCACCTAGACGGATCATCAAAGCTTGGTCCGTAGTGGCAGACTCAAAAAGAAGAGCTGAACTGGGTTTTGCATCACGAAGGGGTGTCGCCGAGAGAGCTCCTAAAACCTCACAGACATTCACCACAACTGTAACGCTCGGTGATGTCCGTAGCTGTTCCAGAAGAATTGAGATGCAGTTATGCGTCCGAAGCACTGCCCTACAATTAGTTTCATGACAATGAAACGATAGTGAATGAGGGACCAATGAAGAAAAAGATAATTTAAACACCTACCGATATTCCAAACTATTGACAATCACGGGACAGAGATTGCGCAAAACGCCTCCACTGTTGGCCTTAATTTCCACATCCTTGTTGGGGTTCTTAGCATCAAGAGTTGATACCAAGAAAGCAAGGGCACCGTTTACACTGAAATTTAACGGAAAACGGTAATTTAAAATGCAACTGAGGTATTTTGCAAAGGTGTTTAATAATAACCTCTCAGCAGCACCAGTTCGTTGCCCCGCATTATGCAAAGTGAAAATAACTGGTTGATTCAATGGACAGCCCTGGAAAGTTTCTGCGCCAGCTTAGGAAAATTGCTGATAAATAAAGTATTCTCGGGACCTTCGCTCGCTAACACCACAAACTGCCATCTGAGCATCTGCAATTTGAGTTATGTCGACACGTGTGAATCAAACGGAAGGAAGCGTTTGTACCTGAATCGAATAGCCAAGAAAGCATTACCTTTCTGCACAGGTTACTCTTGAGTTCTTCTAGGAAGTGTCGAGTGAAGAGAAAAAATAATAGCCGTCTAAGCATATGTTATACTATTGCTTTTAAAACGTTGCGTCAGTTTTCGTGATAACCACGCAAAGAATAGTGTAAAGAAAGGCAGAAAGGTCTGCGGAATCAACAGTAGCGTCACTAGTTGTAGAAGGAGAAACAGAGAAAGCAAAAATCTCTACAATTAATGAGAGGTGAACTAACGGATAACCACATCAAACAAGCTGGTGTAAGTTTTTTAATGCAAGGATGATCAAATGAGCAATGGAAATGTTGATAGTGGAGGAACTGCAGTAGTAAATGCTCCAATTTTTAGTCTTATGGACCCTTTCTAAGGCTACACTCCTGTACTTCCGTTCTGTGTCATGAAAATGACCACTGCCTTCAGCAACTGCTCTAGCTACGTGGCCTGGAGAAGTGCTATTAGCAAATGAAGTGGCAATGGATACAAAGCATCTGTACGGAGATGTCAATAAGTTAAGTAGACGACACCTTTCCTCCTTCCTCCACCAGTTAGATAGAGCAGTTAAACGCGTGTATAGACAGCACTGGAATGAGAACGGAGTACCAAGGAGGAATAGAAAAGGAAGATTATTCCCACGAGGTTATCTAGCCTCCATTCTTTATGAAATACCTCCCTTTTCAACTAGCGTCATTACGACCGATGGGAGACATATGATAGCCAGTCCCAAATATGGTTCCAAAACAGCATCAAACTCTAGATCAATCAAAATCAACAAGAGAGATCAGTGGCGGGATTGTCAGAAATTATATATGCTGTGCGTGAAACGAATGTGGTTGATTAGTAGGATTTTCTCCATAGGACTGATGCAAGGATTGACGAACGAGAGGTCAGAAGGCAGCGAAAAAGATGACCATGCGATACTTTGATTATTTTTTTCGTTCAAATCCCGTGGACACTTAAGACTCAATTATGTAGTTCCGCTTGGGCCTCATTGATTTCGAACCACGGCAAGCACATATCCCGCTCGAGTGCTGTCTTCTTTCAGGAAAGCGATGGAACAATACGGTAAATGGTCAAACAGTAAAGCAACCTCTCATCACAAACCTAAGACTTCGACTCAAAAATTAAATTGTTTTGAGAGCTGGCGGCAAGGGGTAGAGCATTGGCTCCACAAAGCTATGTAAGCAAGTCTAATTTCCTCCAAGCATTGAACCTTATTCCGCATTCCGTAAGCCTGATGGTGAAAAAACAGCGATCGCAATCGGCATCATTGTCACCACCATTTACAATACTGAAATTTTAAAGTACCTAAAGTTGAAAAACACCAAAAACAGAGAACGGCACCATCTCTGAAGAGCCAAGAAAAGGATGCCGAAAAAATGCCACAATTACAGTCGCTTTTCATAGTGTTGCAATTTATATTATGGTAGTGAGGGTACATTAATCAGTGTAGAGCAGATATTTTACGGCGAATCAAAAAGACTAGAAACGAAATTACACCTTTACAACAAGGTAAGATCCGAAGGGACTATCATCGAAGAGTCGGCTGAAGTAATATCATTCGCGAAAGCAATGCCAAGAGAAGCAGCAGAAGCAATAGTGACCAAAGCACACGTAGGGAAGAGGCATTGGCAGTGATAAAAGCGCCCCAGGGTTGCGCTACATCAATGCCCAAAAAGGCAAAAGCAGTAGTCTCCCTTCATCCGCAGCGACAAAAAATTATAGGCCACCAAGCATAGAGATAAAGCAGACCTTGATCAGCAGCTCTCACACCGCTCTGATAACAGCATTTGTAGCTACTGCGCCAACCAACAGCTGCAGCAGTAACTGAAGGAGTGTTGGAGATTACCGTGTCTAAAAAATACTTTCGCAGCCCTTCGACAACAGGACTTATTGCTGCGTTGATGGCGATAAAAGCCATAGCAGTAGCGGTTATTGATGCAAGAGTAGCAGTTGAAGGAATGACGGTAGTATCACCCTTCATAAGGAATTATTTCTACATGGTGTCGCAAGAATGAGGTAATAAAAAGGGAAAATTGTTAAATGCCTCAATTAGTATAAACACAAATCCTATTTAACGCACTCCGGAACCCACGGGTTTAAAGTTGTGAATAAAAATTTCCGGATTTGCCTATTGCTGTAGACAGTGTCATCAACAATTGCAGAGACGACAGTGACATTGTCTTAAAAAAGAGGAAGAGTAAAGAATGGAGAACCATTGAAGGAGATAGACACCAAAAAATTACTTCAACTGGTTTCATTCACATGGACGTGTTAAAATTAACTATTGCCAGTTTTAAGTTTTACCCAAGTCATTTGCTGCTAGAAAAGCAGCAACAGCAATTTTACAACAAAGCGCCTGAAAGTTGGTGACCTAGAGAGTCCAAGCGGTACGTTTAGAAGTACACCAATTGTAAGGAGCATGTAGACAAGATAGAAACAAGAGGAATACCTGCAGACAGCCTTACGGTTGGCAGTGGAGTGGGAGGAGAGATTCCACAGAGCATTAAGTGTGGTGCGAAGGGTAGCCTCACGCTGTGCCGAGAGGACAGCACGAGTGAGTCGCGTGGCCGCCTGTGCCCGACGCAGAGCCGCCTTGCTTCGCGCGTCTGTGTGCCAACTCAGATTCCGCAGCACGCTTGCTGCCACCTTTCAAAGGGTACAAACCGAGACAGCAAATTCTCAATGTCAGTAACAATAGCCCAAATTAAGCAAGGTTTACGAGCTGATAAAAATAACAAATTAAAAGTTAAAGTCGGCATGCGTTTTGGAGTCAACATTCTGTTACATAACATGCATTTATCACGGCGTTTGCCAGATAACTGAGAGCTTTGACACCATGCCTCACGGCGTCTGCAATGGCTGCTACTGTGTAGTGCGACGTAATTTCGTGGTCTGAATTGAACGTCACCTGTGTTTTACGTGTAGGTATCCACAAGACGCCCATCTCACAGTGACCTATGCACTGGTTACCGGTGATAGTAGTCACCCATCATTCCACGTACATTGGATAAAGAAATTGCCTTAAGATTATAGAAGAATTGTATGGATCCAATCTTTCACAGGTATACTATTCTCAGAAATAAACACTGGATTACCTTTGTAAAAAAAGACATACAAGAAGTCGGTTGGAAGGCAATCAAAACATTCACTTGTTGAATGCAAAAACATCAAGATTGAAAGGCGAGCGATGGAGTTATGGGCTTTCACTGTGGAAGATATTAGAGTAGGGGTCCTTACTTTAAAATCACTCCATCTTCAAGCTTTACGACAAATACTCGCAATGGAGGAACTTGAGTTTAAGCATCTTGAAAATCTCCTTTTAAAGAACAGTCCCCAAGATCGGTATTGAACATACAATTATCAAACTCGACTAAGACACTGTGTCCTTTACCACCCCATATTTAGCTAATTCTTCTTATAAAAAGCAACTGGTGAGGAACAAATTCATCGCATAATAGTACTACCACTTAACGGAGATGGGGATACAAAGCAAATTCATCCAGAGCCACGTAAAGTTGACAATAGCATGAAAAAATAAATCAAAAACCAAGTACGAATGATTGCGAAAATACATTTAATGCGGACAAAAAAGTAGGTCAAGTAGGAGGGCTAGATGCGTTCCGCCAAACTGATAACTGACTTTGAAACATCAAACTGTATCGTCGATAATGTCTTAGACGGCTGTAACGTGATTAATTACCCTAATGCGCTGCACTACATTAATTTGAAATGGGATGCTTGACTTTAATCGCCCACTAAGGCCGATTCAATTCACTTCTTGTCGTGACGACCAAGCTCTGAAGCCCCCAATGTGCCTACAACTTATAGGCCGTGGATGTACGTAGTTAATGCGTTCAAGTAGGAGGCCACCACATCGGTCTGCATAATTTGGAATTTATTTTCATCAACAAAACTGGCATTAAGCTATTTCGCTCTACCCATTATGCCGTTGGTCTTGTCCGCCTATCGGTCTTGTCATTTTAGTGTGGCCTTCCGCAAATCTGTTTAGCATCTTCTTTGCATAATGCTCTTCCGCTTTTGTCATCTGCATGTGTATTCAATTGCAGACGTTCAGGTCTCTCCTCAACCACAGTAAAAAGTTAATTTGGATAGGAAGTTTGATAATGATTAAATTCAAAAATCCTTTTCATAAACGAGGGAAAAAATCCTTCCCTCACGATTAGAATGATTGCGCTTCAAGTCTTCCACACGACCTAATTAAAGCTGTTGGCGCTACCGACGAATATCTTTCAGCAGCACCCAAGTGGTAAAAGTGGTCATGTTATTTAAATGGTAGTTGATGCAGTCGCAAACAACTTCAGAATTAGCCTAAACTGAGAGAGACTTGCCTGTTTCAATTCCTCACTGCCAACCTCAAGTTGAGCGATAAGGGCCTCCAAATGACTACGCCGTTTGCACACAAAAGCCTTGTTAGCGGGAGCACCAAAGGTGAGATTCGTGAGCGCCACACAGATGTAGCGACGCAAAGCCAAACTCGCTTCCGCCGTCGACATAGCTCCTGTCACAGCAGTCGTTTCGCCACGCTCCCCCACCGCTGCCACCGTCGCGGAAGATGATTGGTCTAAGGGTGCAGCACCCAGACCTGCACCCGTAGGGGGCGTAGTGGAGTGCACCTGGGAGGTGTTGGTGGGTGCGGCAAGGGCATTAATGTGACCGCGATCACCCCGCAACTGCCACCAGGCATGTTCCCATCGCAGAAGACTTAGCAGAGCATGCAGACCTCCTGTTAGGGAGGGCAAGAAAAGTCTCAGACTCAATTCATGCGACCAAGATTGAAGTCCACTGGAATCAGTGCCCTTCTTGTGGGAAATGGTGATAAACAGACAATTCAATAATACTTTGTTTCATGAATTACTCATGGTTTTAGCAAAAAATATCCAACTCATCCAGAGGCAAATGCTTCCAACATCATCTTAAGGGGCAACTGGATATTATCATGCAGAGGAATTACTTAACAGAATTAAAAGGCAACTTAAAGCATTTTCTGAATACAAATGAACAAAAAGGTAAATAAGTGTATAATGTGAAAGAGGAACGAATGAATATTAAATACCTAAAATGCACCCTCAACAAAGGAAAATTAAAACTTGTAAATGGGAATCGGGACGATTCAGGTTTGGAGTTAACTTCACTTCACCAAGGAATCCTTTTGAATAAAGCGAACCTAAACCTAAGCTGGGAAGACCTTCTCAAGGACTGTACTAGAGCTTTTGATGAATGAATGGGTCTAACACAATTATGCAAACTACTCAAGTGAAGATGAGATGGAAAAAATTGGTGATAGATCGGTAATGCGGTAGAAGAAGCATGAGATGATTCCAAGTTTACACGTAGCTTTTAGAACAGTTGGTGTGGATGTGGTGGATGCTAACTTCTTCGATCTCGAAAAAAAGGTGCAAAACACAAATAAACAGGGAAATGACAACAGAAGTTTAAATTATTCGGAAATGGCCGTTACCAGAAAATGAATGTGCCAAGTGAACACGAGAGAGGCTTCGTGCAAAAAATTGCGTGAAAATGCTTTTTAAAAGCTAAGTTGTTTGGCTGATGCCTCAGAAACGAATTCTACGAACACAGTAACAAAAAGCCCTGGGAAAAATGGAAGAAAAAGGAAAATTGTTTGCGTCAAGGCTGCGCATTTTGGGAAGACCAAAATGGAAAGGAAAAACGCCATAACTGAGTAGATTGCCCACATCGGTGTATTAGAAATGCGTAACAACGACAAGGTTTCCACCTATTATCAAGAGTGATGGAATGGCGAAAGGAAAGTTGCGGTTCTAACAGTGGAAAGAGAACAGAAGACATAAATATCTATAGTATGAATGTTAAAATGTTTGAATAAAAATAACAAGAGAAGGGAGAAGGAGGAAAGCGCTAAATGGCATTGAGTGTTTATCTTGGACATAACAGGCGGTGATAAAAAGATTGTCAGTGGCATGAAAACAAAAATAAGGGCCCCATCGAATTAATGTTTATTCTTGGAGCAATTCTAAACGAAGATAAGGCTGCTAGATCATGTTGTTAAGACTCCCCTCGAAGGTCAAAACACGATGATTTCGCAGAGCAAGTAAAAACCATAAACATCGCATTACGTACCAAGATCGCAGATGGCCTGTCGATGATTTGGATGGAAGGAGAGGCGGACAAGAGCAGCCACTTCGGGCACAGGCACATGGGTGGGTGCGGCGCGCTTTCCATCGTCAGGCGAGAGTCGGCCCTCCGCCCCCGCTATCGCTGCACCTCGAGCTGCGACTACACGCTCGCTCTGTGTCATTGTGTACACTTGTATGCGCGCCAGGAGTTGAGCTATGTCCAAATCACGTCGGCGCAGTGCAGGGTCAAGATGGTAGGCGGAGACCAATGTGATAAGAGCCTGAGGCAAACAGAGAGCTTGTCAATACTTGAATTTGGTGGACGCAAACATTACGATCGACCGCAAAATGGTATGGTAAAGTTCGCTTTCTCAAAGTGAGTGAAAACCCCTGAACCAAGCGTTCGGAATTGGTTGGTTCCCTTAACACTTATTTTAGAAGCCGAAAATGTGCACGCTTCCAGAAACCCACTGATCTCTTTCAAGTTAGATCACATATCGCGACGTTGGAGGAAATGAAACGCAATACAAACCATGTGGTTTCGTTTCGTTTACGAAAGCAAACATTTTCTGTGCATTCCAGATCCATCTATCCATCATTCTTCATTGCGCCGCGGTAAGAAAGAGGAATTTCGGCAGGCACACTTTCCACGGCCCGTGGCCTTGTGTACCGGCTCCATTGAAAATAGTATGCACCTACGTTAACATCAATCATACGAAGACAGAGCACTTGCAAATCCTCACCAACGTGACGCGCAAAAAAGGAAAACAAACCTCGTCTAATCGCACAAAGTTGTTAAGGGGGTAGAAATGGTTCGCCTGTAATACCACCAATCGCAGTTACAACTACTGCAACTAAAACTACATTAATCGCTAAAAGCAACTGTGCCCCTTAGTACCTATGGTACAATTAGAAGCCATTTCTGCAGATTGGGAGGTATGATAGACTACTCGCAAAACAATTCGATCATTACAATACTAGTTCTCTGGTGAATGAGTTTGTGACAAGTCTGCAATGCAAGTGGTATGATTCACCCGATCACGGAGAGAGAACAGATAGGCAAGGAAGGACACATCGACCTATACGTCATAGTGATTGCATGAACCTTGTTGAAGGGCATATAGAATGCTTGGAGATATGCAAAAGGACGTAAATAAAATATGGATAACAACTGGTGATTGGTGGCAGCACTCTGTCTGAATAATCTTATCTTGCACAGCAATGCAAGAGATTTGAAATTTGAGCCCTCCCTCAACACATTCGCGATGCGGATTGCAGAGAACAATTGGTCATTAAGTCCCAGCTCCATTATTGGTCACAAAAAATGACAGTTACTGGAGCCCTTTGAGAAACTACGACTCATCAGCAAGGGTGTACTAAGCATATCCAGCCTGACTTGGTGATAAACAACATGTCACGTGGTTTGATGCTGGACTCAGTCAAGAACATTAAATATTAACTCAATGGCAGTAGTCATGCTTTCAAAATCGTGGTAATGGCCAAAGTCTTGACGCCAATTGAGCTCAAAGGACAGAGTAAATGTCAAGTTTGAGGGACTCAATCAATCAAATCCACCTAGAAGGCCGTTCAAGCGTACAGCCATTAGTGTGGTAGACAGATAAGAGGGAATTTCAGAAGTCTAGTCAAAATGCCCAGAAGTATCTTTACATCAGTTAGTTGGCAAGCCGTCTCCTCTTGCTCACAATGGAAACAACTACGGTACCAAGGTAGGAAGTTTGTTATTTGCTACATAATCAATGGGATGGCGAACATTACTGAAAAAGCAAAACCAAACTTTGCAGTGCTATTTTTTTGGGCAAAACTTAGATAGAATTAAGGCCCAGCGCTTTGCACACAAACCTGATACCCAAAATTGTAAAAAGTATTTTGGCAATGTGATCCATATTCATTGTATAGAAGCGTTACTCCAAGCCTTAAAACGATACCTAAAGTATCACAAAAAGACAATCCGTTTCGTGGAGTGCAAATGACACGATCGAACTCATGAACTCAAGCTTCGCATGAACCGTACCGAAGGAAACACCTGTATCGCGATTGTCCTCAGAGCTGAAATATACCACAACAGCGATGACAACTCCGGAATGCGAAGTAGTCACATCTGCTAGTCAGAGAAAGACCATAAAACTTGCATTGCTCAGGTTGACACTGATGTTTAGTTTGGAATGTTTTTTGAAGGAAGGGGGGCGTTTACCAGTAACTCAGGCTACTAATTGTATTGCTGCGCTCAGCACTGATGGAAAACATTAGCCAGGATTGCATGCAAAATCCCGTCAAGCTCTCACAGTTGACAAGGCGAATTTCC
>UYWX01000292.1:0-20221 GCA_900622495.1 Hydatigera taeniaeformis
TTGTCTGGCGTGTAATTTGAGCATTTCTGGGGCTAAATGAAAATAAAAAAAGAATAAAAATAAAAAGACAAGTTGACCTCAGCTGTTCAACACGAGGCTGATAGCAGAATAAAAGGAGCTGAAGGGATCCTTCGCAGCGCTACAGATGGAGCCGAGAGGCTTCTCAATGCATTCAGCTAAGTTGGGTGGACTCACCTCCACACCTCGTTTAGGCAGCAGTAAAACCGAAAAATAAAAGATTCCACTGTGCCCACAGTAGGCAAAAATGTTGGTTCCTCTGTTGGATCCGCTGCAATCTGACGCAGTGTAAAACGTGGCACTGGAGTCACATTGGTGCGTAACATCGGTTGTATCAACTGCAGCACAATCGAAACTCTGCAGGATGGTAAGTCTCTGCAGTAGTGCCATTACAGTAATAGTTATGCTGTAAGAAATGCATCGAAGGAAACATTTGTATTTTGGCATGAAAGGAAGCTGTGACAGAAGCAAATGAGGCCTTCACGGTGAGGGTTCTGCACGTCTTCTTCCGCTGTAACTGTCCCTGTGTGCATGACAGCAATTCTCTCCTCTCCTGCCTCTTATGACTTAACCAACTACCTGTACGTGTTGAACCATTCCTTCTCCATCAATGGTTTTTTTCCCCAACTACTGCCAAGATGTCCCTCCTCAACTTATTTTTTGTCTAAACAACAAAGCAATCTCGGAGCCGTTTTAAGGTGAAGCAGATTTATGGCTCTCTTCCCTTTTTCCAATTCATTACTTCCATTCACGCTTTTAATAACGTACTGATGCGATTTAGGGCAATCGGCTTGAAGGGCAAACACTTCACCACTTTACTTGTAGCTAACAACACAACCACACTTTCTTACGCTTAAATAAGGGAGAATCGGAGCTCAGTTTCACTTACCAGTCGTCTATTAGGAGTTGTTGCGCATTCTTCTGCATGTCAATTAGGTGTCGTTGGTGAAGAGACTGTACAGTGGGTGTATTTGCAAAGTCGTGCTTTCCTTGCGCGTAGAGGCCAAAAGGCAATGAGGCGAAGGAGTGTGTTCCCATTCACACAAATTATTTAATATCACAACAGTTAAGGCATGAATGCATTAAGCGTCCGCACGTAAAGTGATCATTCCCAACGCCAAACGATTATACAGACACGCGAATGGCCTCAAGACTTCCCTTGCTGATAAAATGTTCCACCGAGCCACAGTAAGTACTACTGGACTAGAGAGACGATAAAAAGCAACTGACGCATTGTACAGTTCCTCAGTTTGCTCAATCATCGTCCTTTTAGCCAACCAGTGGAGTCAAAAGGGAACATCAAAATGAGTGATGCAAAGATTGCACAACTAAGAATATGCTCGATCCACTTCCATTGCAAGTTTAGCTGTCTGTAGCACCATGCCCAACTTGAATACTGAGTTGGTAGAGGTTGCATATAGTGGCCACCTCATGCGTCTGGGTGTAGGCACGCCGACGTCGGTTTAACATCAGATTTGCAAGAGGAAGCAGTTATGCGTAAAAAAATGTTTATGGCTGCCATATTTTTAGTTTCAGAGTTAATTCCCTAATCCCACGTCCAGAGTGAGTGCCGCCCACTTGAGGGTGCCTCACTTCGCATTAGTTGTCGGCTCACGATGAAATGCTTATTTTCTACTCACCTGCTGTATCGTGCCCATTTCCTTTGTGCACTTGCATGGATGGAGAGGAGGGAAGATGTGCTTCTGATGGGGCTTTACTCTACCAACCTAATATTGACAAGGGCGGATCGTGATTATGGTTACCTTTACCTGGACACCTCAAAACCACTTTTCCTATCCTTAAAATTAGACATCTTCACTCCTGCGTCACTGCCTTTCCTTCTCTCTCCTTATGAGCTGGTTCACCTGCTTTCTACCTGCATTTTCAAGTCTTGTCTGTACGTAATTTAACTGTGGAACTCTCCTGATGATCGACATGCGTGGTTATGACGACTTGCTAATTTTAAGTCTACTGGTTTCGACTGCTGAGTGGAACCTTCTTAAGAATGGGCTAAGCTTACTTGAGTCCCTGCGACTCATGCAGTGCTCGTTAACTAAAAAGTATCTCGTTAAACATTGCTGTGCTGCACTTGATTGCTGAAACAAAGGCGAAAAGGAAATAAGAAGAGCATGGGTGGGAGCTTAAACATTTGCAATTGCCCTTCCCAATTGTTTTGCACTTTTTGCTTACTGCGCAATGCTTGAACGGAAGATTTGTGTTGCTCCAGCTACTCCTAACACTCGGCTTCTTGTTATAAATCGACGAGTGTCTCTCAATGAATTTCAGCTCTTTGAGAAGAGTTTCAACTTTACTAGGCGTCAGATACTGCCATAGCTGTTTACTCACGAGTGGAGAGGTCAGGAGTGGTTCAAATACTTACACAGCTCCACCACGCCCTCATTCTCATTGGGGCAAGAGGCGTCGAAGGAAGGCGAGAAACCAGTGTTTCTCCTCAGCCACTTCACCGATTCCCGTCTGATAGTGACGATCCAAGCAGTTTCTAACGCCTGTCATCTCGTCATGAAATTATAATTTGTTGCATTTAACAATAAATTACGACACTGTCCAACAGACGACCACTTTAAGTCACGCACTGACATTCCTGCATTTTAATGTCCTGCATTGAGCTCTGCAATCAGTCTGCTAATAATTGCCACAGCATGAGACGACTTTAAGTGAGGCCACGTATATCGCACTAAGCGTCTTTCAATTAGTTCGCCATAATTAGAAATGGTGCTGTACTTCCTTCTGCTTCTTTGTCCGTTTGTGCAAAAGAGAAGTGCGACATCATTAACAAAGTTGACTCCTCAATTTTAATGTGACTTGATGGAGAGCATCTAACAAGAGCAGAAACAGTCACAGCAACTCCCTTTGCAACCACAAGAAGCTACTGAGATTGTGGATAAGGGACTTGGCTTTGACATTACTGAAAGATGCATCCTTGATACAAGGGTTGGACGAGGAGTCCACACCATTTTCAACACACACAACGGTCAACCATTCTTGCATTATGTCTGGATAAGGGAAGAGGACGAATGAATGCCTTTAACTAAAGGCATGCTGTGGCATATTGGTGTTCGCGTTCCTCCACATCTGCATTCTTCCTCCCCACTGATCACTCTATTGCTCATGTGATTGTCAACAAGTCTTGCGTAAATGCAAATAGCAGAGCCTGCTCTGCACAAAGTCGATTTCTCAACTGTAATGCGATTCCTGATGAAGGAATTGGCAGAGAATTGACCGAAAATTAATTGTTGAATGCTGCTCGAATTACATCTACCAGCATCTACCTCGCCATCGCAGCTGGCTCCTTCTATGGCAACACCTTCGTTCCCACCATCTACATTCAGAGCATGGTGGAGGGTGCGAGTCAGGCCGGGTTGGACTACGTGTTCGCGAATTTCGTGGGAATATGGTTGGCGTCGACAGTCATCTTTGTGCTGTATGCTGCCTTCAAGCGTAACCAGCCGTGGTTGCCCGCCAACCAGGCCATTTTGCCCGCTCTGCTGAGTGGCGTGCTGTGGGGTGTGGCACAGTCCTCGTGGTTCATCGCCAATGCTGCTCTGGGTGAACCCATCACATTTCCCGTCGTCACGACATGTCCGGCCGTAATTGCCACACTGGTGGGTGTGATTATCTTCAAGGAAATCAAGGTTGGTTTGCACCCTACCCAATTGTTGTTGCATTACTGACCGCCCTCCCTCGTTAACCCACAGAGATGGCAAGAGAAACTTTACCGCCTTCAAATACGACAATGCGTGGTACCTTCCATGCACTGTATCAGTACATGTACCTTGTGAAATTCTGCAACTAAGTTGTCCTCTACTGTAAATCTGGTGTGCAACAGGTGAGTGCATTTTTATTTTCACTAATTTGTTAGTTTTGGTTTAGGTCAATGCGCTAATGACGGTGGTCGCGATTGTGGTCGCGTCAACTGGATGCCGCATATTTCGGTGCAGATCTCGACAACTCAGGAACTTATCACCTGTGTGGTTTTGTTTGCAAGGAAAAACTGTAAAATGCAAGTGGAAGTAAGCTAATGGCAGTCTACATAACATTTTGATCAATTTTATGTTGTCTTCTTTACAAAAAATTGCAATGAATTTCAAGTGATTTGCTTTAACTCCTCTCCAACATATCAAAAATTAAAGCTAAAGTTGGTGGTGTCATAAAGTAAATCCTCCTGTAAGACAAACTTTGTTAGAATGTGATGAATAAAAATAGATGTCGCACCTTCAATGCATTACGTGAATATTTAAGTTGGGTGACTAATCAAAAAGAATCTCCAGTCCCTTTAAAAGAAAAGGACATAACCTCAAAACAACTACGTAAATCCTCTCCGTCTTCTTTCCCACTCTTGTCCTAACTTCACTAAGCTGAAATTTTCTAATGTTAGAGGGGATTGAAGTAATACACCCTCTCCGGCCAGCGGTGTGGCAATCTGAGTAGCGTCAAGGTTAATTTTGTTTGTGTTACCTTCAACAAAGTTCCACAAGAATACACTTCGGTTACGAGGTTTGAAATCACCTATGCCATTCCACTTTATTCCTGTTCGGTTGAGGCGAGTGAGTGGGACAGTCATGACAATAAAACTGGTCATTGCATTGGAGTGTGGTGTAGTGCACTTCACTACATTTTGCTTTCAACTATATATTAAAAAGGCATTAAGTTGGACTGAAAATTTATGTTCGAGGAGGTTAAAAAAATGCTTGGCAATTGGCACAAGAATAATGCTAATACACAGGTATTTGCCACGCATAATCCCTCTCTTCTTTGGAGCGACATCCGCAGACTGCCAAAAAATATCCACTATGAAAACTGTCGTTTTGAAGAAATCCGAGGCTTCACAAGTGTCGGCGCCGTATAAATGTTGTATGGATGGTGCTATGGGGGCTTCACTCTTCTTACTCATCCGGTGGATTGAGTTGACTTTCAATTTTGACTGTAGAAGGCAGCAGCCACTACTTGTCAAACCCAAAGCTGTACAGAAGAATTGCCGTTAATTACTCGTAAATTCAACTTATTCAATTTGCTTGATGGTTGCGCTCAACATCAGACCCCATCATTGGATGTGAATATCATATTTTCTTGCATCCTCCTCATGTTTGTGCATTTTTAGGGAGTTTGATCAGCATTCTGCCTTTTTTCGGGCTCCTCCAACTTTGCCCTTACTTCTGCACTTCGACACAGCATCTCTGACAAAGGCCAGTACAGTGAAAAAATTGTTTTTCCTCCGACATAGGAAATATGAGGAAGAGGGACATTTTAGATCTGTTGATTAGTCATATTTTTTCTCTCCAATGAGGCAAAGGTGAGAAAAGCAGTAACGGCAGTAGACTGATGCCACCTTCTAATCATGACCGAGACGGAGGTGTAGAACTGCTCAACGCACTCCATTTTGTTACGCTGCTTTCACTTCCCAATTGAAATGCAATGGTGGATGGTGGAGGTGGACCCAAACACTGCGACTCCTCGTCGTGCTACCCGCCACACCAACACTGGCAATCGGCAAAGTGCTCCAAGACTCATCACATTATGCCAAGAACTTGTCATAAGTGCGGGAATTCGATCCTAACTTTGCTTTCTACACCAATACAATTGTCATTGTCGATGTCCGTTAGGTTGCACGACATTTTTAACATTATTTTTGTTTTGTGATGATTTGTACGCTTATGGAAAGCCTTTGAACACCACAATAACACTAAAAGAGACCAACAATTGACGAGATCTGATCTGCAATGTCAGCTACGTGTTTGCCTGGGAAGCGGAGACTGTGGGTGTCGCTTTGTCCTGGAATTTTGAGTTTTAATGAAGAGAGAAGGAGGAGACAGTCAAGATTGCGGCTCATAACAAATCCATTACACGACGCTTATGAGGTAATGGCAGCACGACTAACATTTTATGAAGAAATAACAATTGTCTCCCGCTTTTCTCATCTCCACACTTGCGTGTTTATGGGTCGGTGAAAAGAAGACGTCTGTTGATACTACGCCCCGCCCAGGGAATGCAGACTTCTCGTCCTACTTTATGAGTAGCATTAAGTTGGCAACCACCGAATGTTCAAGCAATCTTTGCTGCTCTGTTTATTGTCACTGTCGTTTAAGGTTTAAAAACACATTCGAGACGGTGAGGCGGCTGCTCGGTACTCACATGGGAAGATTAAATTTACAGTCTGAGAGCTGAGGTGTTGCGTGCATGCAAGTCAAGTCGACTCTGCCCTTTTAAACGATCAACGAATGCGACAATCCATTATCTTTATGATTAGCTGCAAGAATTTTGCTGCCGAAACACCTTCACTTATTTCACTCGACAGAGTCACGCACAATTCCATTTCGTCGTTGCTCCTATTAATTACTTTTATGCATTAAATAGGGGCGTCAACGCCGATTGCTTACTTATAAGTTACACTTCCTCCATTCTCCGGCAGACGCCTTCAACGCACTTGCAATGCTTCAACTCGCCTTACTCATCCTCTTGGCCACCCTCAGCGTCTACAATGCGGATGCTAAGATGCCAAGTGAACGCTACCTTCTCACCATCTACACCCTCATCGCCGACCCCAACTGCTCCCTCGACCTCATGGCCATCTACAATTTCACGCACAGCGTTGCCGCAGCTGCTCGCTTCGTGCGATCACTGATGCCGGCCAACAGTGACACGTTTTTCTTTGTTGTCCTGGAGTACGTGTGGGTGCCTGGCTGCTCAATGCATCAGGCTAAAAGAAAAGGAGCAATCTTCCAGATTCTACAAAGTATTCAGGTTTGGTACTGATAGGCTATGCATACCTTCACCTCATCACTCACGCACCACACGTCGTGGTAATCTGTCTAACCAAAGATCAACCACTGTTAACAGATCACTGAATAATCCTGCGTCATCTTACTCTCGTTGTTTGGATCCTTGTGGCCCTAAATTTTCTCCTTCTTGTTGTTAGTGTGTTTACTCTCTACAACAAGTGGCACAGTCTCATACACTTGCTTTCTTTCACTTCTAGCACCACTAACAAGAGTTCTTGCCGCGCAACCTAATTATCCCGCCTTCTAATTACAACCGGTTTGGTTACTATTCGTTACATGCACATCTTAAAACATTAAAAAAGAATTAGTAATTGTCGAATTCACTGAACCAGTTTTGTTTCCATGCCTCTTTTCTAAGCTGTAGCACTTCATTGTACAGCTAAGGGTGTTAATCTACGATAGCTGCAAAAGAAAGACCGTTTTCCATCGAAACACCTACTTGGACAGTTGATTTTGGATGTGGGGGCAAATGAGCGCTTACCGTCGAACGAGTTGCCTCCTCAACACAATCGTGTAGACTGCATTGTTCAGACCGTCCACCTTTTGCAGTTCCACCGTCTACATCAGGAGTGATAGGGTAGATTGCCCTCCAGTAGTGAGATTTTGCAAGGCAATTTCGCGTGTAATATTGTAGTGTTGAGCAAGTTGAAATTCCCTCACTCATAAGTGGCTTGGAAAATTATGGAAACAAATAAAACCACTCTGACATCTCTCTCCAGAGACAGTCAATTTGGGGTGTGGAGGCAAAAACCAGTTGAGTTTGCTGTACACTCTCACCTTCATACCATCGTAAGGGCATTTGACAAGACTTTAAGCTAAGACTAAGCATATGTGAAACATTCGCTTACTTTCCGTCACTTGATGAGGTTGTTCTCTGCAACTCCTTCTGAACTCTTCCTTTTACCTTCAAACAAGTGATACACGCATCAGTAGAAGTGGCATCGCAATTCACACACAAGTCTAAAATAGTGTTTTGCATTTGCAGAAAAATGCGTCAACATCAGTTGGGTTCAGCGTGTTGCTAGGACCTCCCTATTCTAGTGATTGCAACTTGGTGAACGAGTGGATCAACATTGGCAATCCGAATGCTGTCCAACGGGCTCAACTCTACCAAATTGGTTACCACTGTCAAATCTTAAGTTCCACATCTGTGTTTGACACCTACCTCACTAATAACGCCCCGCGTACACTTCCTCCACCCATTGCTGCAGTCTCCTCGGTAGTTCAGCGCAAAACGATTCTACAAGGCATTCTTGTCTACCTAATCAATAATGGCTGGATACGCATCGCAGTGTTTTACGATATGCACGCCACCGTCCTTGACCTTCCAGAAATGCTAGATTCAACCTTATCGACACTTCGTCTTTCATCAAGCAAGCACCATGTGCTTGACCTCTTGACCAGTGTAGGTTTCACAGCAGCGGCAAACTTTTCAAGTTTAGTGGAGCCACTGCAGGATCAGATGGACGGTGAGTAGTCACTTTTCTCCCTATGGAAGTCACAATGTGCTCATCTTATTCTCCTGCCTGAAATTTTTCTTCAGTGGCACTGGTATTAGCAAGGGCAGATCTAGCAGTAAAATTTGTAGTGAGCATTCAAAACTTGACCTGCATCAAGCAAGGACGAATAGCAATGCTTCACTTGGATCCCATGGATATGCTAACTTACGATGTCTTGCGTGAATGGAGGTTGCAATTGTTGCAAGCCGAAGCTACTTGGGCAGCTGGTCGTTCCCTCATCATTGTCACTGCACTTCCCAAGGGCACTCGATACGAAGAGGACTCAGTGCTGTATAGGGAGGTAAGTTGCGTTTTCATTTTCCCCTACCTCCATACGTCTTCCCCTCAGGTGACACTGTCGCACACACACAAAATTGTCCGTTACTTTCTTAAGACAATAACCTCCCAGTGACGCAGCCCACATTGTAGTTTACATAGTTGTGCAACGAGATGCCTCATTTAGATGAGAACGCTTTCACATCTCTTTGCAGCACGCACTGCCACTTTTGTCTACCAACGCCTACCTTACAAAGCCATTATACCACTACAATAGTGAGGTAATTGAGAGGCATTTAATTTGAGGGAAGCTAGCCACATCATTTGAAAGCGGTATATTATGAGACGCCGCCATGAAGGATGTGAGAGAGGACAAGACTTTAATGCCACGTCTTTTAATGTCTTCACTGTCTCATATAAAGTTTGACAAAGATGCTGTGCGTGCGACCATGGAGGGAACACGTGCACCAATCGCTGCCTTTCCTTGTCTGTAGCCAATCAATTTATCAGTGGCCGGTGGGGCAGCGTTGGCAATGCGATTGGTACAACTGCACCTGGAAGAGGGCAGAGGCAAAATCGATCCCTCCACTGCCCTCTTCCGACCTCTGCGCACTTCCTCAAGTATCCAAGTGCCCACACTGCCCTCCATCACCTTTCACTACCAACTTGGGGATGGTGATGTCTCATATGGCATCTTTGATCTTCTCCTTTTCGCCCTCAAGCCTAATGCTACTGAAGTGAGTGGTGTTGAAGCCCAAGCTATGAGATGCGCAGACATCTTCTACCTCGTTGATGTCATTCATTATCCACTGATATTGCCTCAGCCGAGGAGTCCAATGAATTGGCCAGGAGATGGACAGGGACCTCAACGCACAGCCTACTTATCTCAGCCATTGGCCTTCGGTATGTGATGGAGCTTAAGCAGATTTGTCGCCTCATTTTTCCCCCCTTTCACCTTCCTTTCAGAGTCACTGCAAGCCATACTATTCATAAATGCGTTTGGATTGTTAATTTCTGGGCTCATTTACTTGGGAGTTGTGCTTGTCTTCAGGTAGGCTGATATGTGCACCTTAATTAAGGTGATTTTATTTAGACGAATCGTGCGCAAGACAAAGCGCTTTGCCTCCTTCAAACTAATCTTCCTACAAAGCGATTTTTTGTTTAAAGATGATGATGACAACCTTCGTGCAGAGCAATGTCATGAGGTGAGAGTGGCTTGGAAGGTACAAATAAGAGGGAAGAGATTCCTGAGAATTATCCTTTTTACTTATTTTTTTAGCCTCATCGTAACTTGCAGTTGCAGGTGGATGTAGTGTCGACATCGGATGTCGTGAACTCCTACCATGCACTTCTGTCTACCCCTAGAGTCTCGATTACGGCATCGAGCATAAGCGAAGAGCCTCTTCGACGTGTACGGAAGGGAAGAATTGCTATATTAAACGTACGTTCTGTCCATGCTGTTTAGGAAAGGTGTTAAAAAGGCGCTTTGGCTTTTAGCCCATTAAAATGGTAGAAGCTTGAGGCGTAAAGCCGATTGGTGCGAGCTCAAGTCTCTGCACGTCTGTGAACCGAGCATTTAAGCACATTATGTGAAGAGGAAGTGCTCAGTCCTCGTAGTCGGCCAAGTTAGACCTTTTGACAAGGGCTTTTATCTATAATCGACTGTTTAAACATTTTTTGACCTCGTAGACTTCGCTCTGTTACGAGCATTGTCTACCTGCAGCTTGCGCACAGTAACTGGGCATTGCCACTTTTAGCTCCACTTCTCTCCTATTCTAGCTTTCCTCCCACAAAACAGAATAGAATGTAGCAAATACGTCCTGATGCGATTGAGATAATGCACAACCCCTCCCATCCTTCAATGCAACCACTTTAAATAGACTTGTGATAAATGATATTGACAATTATATTGAATACTGCGTTTCTTCACTTTCAAGAGTCAACCTTATTGAGCATCTGGACCCATCAGCCATGGTTAAGGCGACATGTCAATCAAGTGAAGGCCTCTTTTTTGCAGTTTGCTACCCATCCAAACCCACCCTCACTTTCACCCTCTCGCCCATTAAACACATGCACATGCTGACGCTTAATTAGGGAGCGAGGAAAGCGGGATCGCCGAATGACGGTGGTGTGGCGAAGCTGTGGGGCGTGGATTGGCTGTCTGAATACCACTCACGTGCCAGCAGTTCTCCATACAGCACTTTGCTTCATATCGTCAGTGGTCCTTTAAACTACTACCATCGTGTGTCAGTAGTATGAGCTTTCAATTATTTGATTACAAGTGTAGAGTTGGCTGTTAGTGCGGTGATGACAAAATTAGCATGTGCAAAAAAACATTGCACCATACCGCCACCCTAGCAGATTTCCACTTTTGTGCGCTGATGGTGGACTCTACCAATTTGGAACGCACTGATTTCTACCTCTCATGCAATGAAATAAATGCTACCGTTTAGACTGTTGTAGCTTCAAGTGCTGGTGTCTGACCTGCTTGGATTATTGTTTCAGGGAGCTCAAGTTTATGTGAAGGAATTGGGCTTGTCTCGCATTCTTTTACGCTCACGATTAATTGAGCACCTGGCAGGATTGCGACAACTGCGACACGAAAATATAAACGTTTTTGTGGGTTGCTGCGTGACACCGGACACCCTCAATCTTGTATACGATTACTGTCAGCGCGGAAGTCTTCAGGTGATGTAGCAGGATTCTATTGCACTTGTATGCATGTCTTTGATTCGGTTGACGACTAGCTGATGAACATGACTACCACCTGACTTTTAGCGACAGGCCTACTTGCTGCATACGACACTAACTTTTACTCTCTCCTTGAAAATACAATTTTTGGTTGTGTAGAGAAGATTTTCACATTAAAATTACTCAACCATTTTTTGCCTGACATAGACGTGCCACTAACTTGCCTTTCCGCGTCCAGGATGTTATCAACAACAAAAGCATCACCTTCGATTGGGACTTCAAACTCTCTCTTATGACTGACTTGGTTCGGGTGAGTTGATGCCACCTCAACTCATTCAAGCCAAACTCTTGGTATGTTTTAAAGACTGTCTTCAACATTACCTTTCAAGGGGATGGAGTATCTGCACAGCACAAGCCTCAAAGCTCACGGAAGACTGAAATCGACCAATTGTGTTGTCAGTTCCCGATACGCCTTACGAATAACCGACTATGGCATCCAAAAAACCTACAACTTAGTAGACAGTTGTCCTTCAGACAAACCAGAAGGTTAGGTGCATGTGCCAGACTTTGCGATTTTATTTCATGTATAGACAAGTTGTGGACAGCACCGGAGCTTCTACGTGATGAGACAGCGGATTTGCATGGAACTAAGCCGGGCGATGTCTATGCGTTTGCCATAATAATGCACGAGGTATTCTATCAGACGATTCCATACGGACCGGGAGAAACACCAGTGGAGGAACTTCTGCAACGCGTTATGGGCAAAGAACGACCTCCATTCCGCCCACAGGTAATTGGCGCGGGCCACTGCAGAACGCATCCATGCCGAATGGGCGGTGTTGTGCAGAGAACAAAGACTGAGTTAGTCACTGCCATCACTAGGAGTTGTCGGACGAAGTTGGTAAAGGCAACCACAAAGTGTAACACTGTGATGAACACGCAGACTAGTGCTACAAAGTTCTGAGACCCGCTGTGCTTAGGATCAGAAATGAGTTTGTCACGCCTCCTTACGAGACCCCATTTAAGCAATATCTTTGATACCAACTCATTTACTGCCAAAGTGTTCACTTTCCTCCCTTCTTTCTACTTCAGTTGCTTGAGGCAGGCGTCCCACAGGCTTATAGAAACATTCTTCAACGAGCTTGGTCGGAGAATCCTGAACTTCGACCAACATTTAAGGAGCTGAACGAAGAGATTGAACGCATGGCCAGTGGAAAGTAGGTTATACTACTGTTCAGCATTATTTTCTCTCGATTTTGCAAGAAAAACAAACATTGTGGAGCACATGTTCAAAATGATGGAGAACTACTCGAGTAGGTTGGAAGAGGAGGTGAAACTTCGAACGGATGAATTGGAAAAGGAGAAGAGGAAAAAGGAGCTGCTCATTTGTCGTTTGCTGCCTCCGTGAGTACCTTCTCGCATGATACTTAAGTTGCAGCAATGACTGCTAAAAGTGATTTTACCACTTTGCGCTGACGAACAACCATGCGTCTAAATATCCATCGAAGTCAGGTGGATGAATGAGGTTGAGTTGGAATTGTAGAGTTGTCGCGGAAGCGTTGAAAGCGGGCGTCGCAGTGGCACCTGAGACCTACAATGAGGTGTCTATCTACATAAGCGACATCATTGGCTTCACAACCATTTCAGCAATGTCCACACCTCTGCAAGTTGTTGACTTTCTCAATGACTTGTACACCATGTTCGACAGGATAATTGCACACTACGACGTCTACAAGGTGAGTTTCTTTGCAGACACCTAAATACGCCTTTAATCAAAAAGTCCGACATCTGATTGAACATGTGGTAACTATAACGAGTGCTTCGCTTCCCTTGCCTGTCTCACTACAAGGTAATCCAAAGTATTTCACTGAATACGGACGTCAGACTAGAAGGAAACCGTCCATCCGCCTTGATCGATCGGACGTAGTAGTCAGGTGTAGCAGAAATATAAGTTATTGCTGTCGCATCATCTGAGTGGCCTTTGCATCTCTCTTACACATTTGGAGACATGCGTCAATCGAAGGGGTCGGAAGTGAGCACCATTTTAGGCAAGTGCCGTGCATTGTAGGTGGAAACAATAGGAGACGCCTACATGGTGACTTCGGGATTGCCAGTTCGTAATGGACGGAGACACGCAGCGGAGGTTGCCACAATGTCCCTTGACCTGCTTAGCTCATGTGGCACTTTTACCATCAAGCACCTTCCTCAGATACCCTTGAGACTACGCATCGGTCTTCATAGTGGTGAGTGGAATGCATCCACAGCCTCCTTCCTTGCCTATGTCGTCCATGGTAAGTAGAGGGCAGTCGGATTCCGTTTTCAACAACTCTATGACGTATTCAATCTGGTCATTTCGAGCTGCCTTTGTGCCGTTCTCCATGTCGTGTCACCATCGTCACACACGTGTGCTATGTGACAACACCTTGCATGGAACTTCTTTCGGTGTCAGCTGACTTGTTATTCTTACCCACACGTGTTTGCATACCGACTGGAAGTGTCGACCAAAGTACTTTCAAATGCCTCAAATAATACCTTTAAAAGTAGACTAAATTAGCTTCCACCTGGCCATACAACTTCAAAACACAATAGTCGTTGTAAGAAGTGGAAGAAACGATGCATTGCTCACTTGCAGGACCTTGTGTTGCCGGTGTTGTTGGGCTTACGATGCCTCGGTACTGTCTCTTTGGTGATACTGTTAATCGAGCACTAAAAATGGAGTCCTCTGGAGCCGGTATGTAAAACCTTCTTCGCTTTCACCCCTTATCTCCTCCTCCTTACGCTCTTTACTTTCTTATGATTCCCATGCAAAGGCTTCTTACTTCAGCCTTTAGAATACACATCAGCGAGGAGATAAAGACGATATTGGACGAAATCGGCGGGTATCACTTTGAGTACTGTGGTTCACTTCAATTTGGAGGTGGAGTGGCCACAACAAGTTACTGGCTCACCAGCAGTGACCATTTTCACAAGCCCCTGCCTCAACCTCCGCCCATCCCTATGTAAGTGTTATTACCTACAATGCCACAAGTGGTACCAACTTCTCTCTTTTGGTTCCATTTGCTTGTGTTACACTTCCGCTATGTACAATGACGGTGGTCAGAGGCGTAACAAATGTATTGTAGCTAAAAGTAAAGAAAATTTGGTGAATGAGGAGCGCAATAGTTTTGACAAGCATTCGCTGGTATAACCGATGGCCTGCCTTAGTGTTGCGCAAACGGCCACAATGCGTCCGCAATAGAAAGAGCAGCCGTAGCAGGAAATGTTAAAATGTAACACTTTTTTAAAGCCCTTGCCAACATCTATGGGATTATAGTGACCGGCAAGATGGTAAAAAGCTACCACCATGTCACACTTCAACCAATTTATCTTTAACTACAAGCATTTGTGCACTTCTTTCTCTTTTGTTTTGCAGAGGAGAGTGTCACGGGTGAGTTGTACAGCAGACGTTATCTCTCCGTTTCCCCACACTTTGTCACTCGGCCCACTGGCTCAACACACACCAATTGTTTGGGCGAATCTCTGTGGCAAAATTTTTCTCCAACGCCCAACAAGGCTCCACCACTTCGTCTCACACATTCTGTGGCAGCCAAATGCCTTGTCATTAAGTTTGTATGGATCGAGTTGAGGGCGATTTTTTAAAAAAGCGAGGAAGCAACTTTTCTAAGCAGTAAATAATGTGTTGCAAGATAATTTGCTCATGTCAATCTGCATTAGATTGCTCTCATTCATATTCGCAGTCTGCCACGCTTACCTTAAGGTATCGTAAAAGTTCGATGCGAATAGAAAGAGGTCATATGCACCGTGGAAAAAGAAAAAAAGCAGTCACAAGTGCTGCTTACTTTAGTTGTGACCACCAGATCTGTTAATGTTGATTCTTTTCACTGAAGTGGATTGCTGTCACTCGTCCTCACTGCAGCATCTGCCTTCTAGCCTTGCCTCTGTCTATCCTGAGGGGACTCGATGGCTCCATGCACTCAGCCCTCACCAGAATAACAACAGCGACCCTCAAACTGCCCTTCATTGTCGAGCCGAGCAATAGCAAGGCGTTGTCAACAGTCGTCGTCGTTGTGAGGAACAAGTAGCTCTCCTACTAGTCAAACCGTGCTCCCTTAAACCACATGCACCACCAAAGGCAGTTAAAATTGATATTACAGCAGTTTATGCTTCTTCCTAGCCCGTGTTAGGCATCCTAAAACTCTGCATTATTACTCCCTTTGATTTACCTTTTTGCTTTGCCTTTAAAACAATTTTACATTGAGACAATCAAGGTGGCCTGCATTAGTTCTTCGCTAGCAGCCCTTTCGCCTTCCTACAGCCCCACTTTAACACTAACGCATGATTTGTCACTACTAACACACAAACAACACTTAAATTTCATGCACAAACGGTCGAACAGTGATAAACTCAACAGCCATTTTAATATAACACAAGCCGCAGTCATTTCCATTGCAGGTGCTATTCATGACAGTTTCTGTACCACTTAAATGAGCATTCCTCGTGTCAAGTAGTGGCAAGATACATCGTCTTCATTCTTCCAAACGTAAGCGCGAGCACAAATATGTCAACTGCAGTGACATTTATTGCGACCATGTGATGTTGGCATGAGAGAGGCGGTCTGGTGCGCCGCGTCCGCAGAATGTGTCCAACAAGACCAGTTATTGTGGGAAAAGTGCAACGTCAGACCTGCTACTGTTTTACTCACAGCCAAGTGACTCACTCGTTGAAGATCAGCACTTTTCCACAGGCTCAAAGAGATTAGCTGTAGTTCAAAATTAAACAATCTCTTTGAATTAACCGCCAACATTCAGTAGGTTCGAACACAGTCAAGCGAACCTGTCATCCTCCTTTTAATAATCTCACCAATGGAAAACCCTTGACAACAGCTTAACCGTCAAAAAGACTGGCTACAATGGGAGTTGTTGCTGAAAGCATCTCCACCTACGCACTATTGTGGCTGACAAGGCGATGCAATGGCATTTGATTAAAGCGAGTACCAGTGCTGACATTTCAATTTCGGTCGAGCAAGTTGCATTTGAATAGATCTGATCATCAGAGCTGATGGAGAACATAGGCATACTTATCGCATACGGGGACGAAGACCGAAAAACGACTTCCTACATTGCACGGACTCTCTTAAATTAACCTTGTTGCACTCTTCAACCTCCTCCATGCAAAAAGTTAAAACTGGTAGCCATCTTGTTTGATAGGATTAATGTGAATGTGAACAGAGAAGAAACCCTGCGTCACCTATTAGTGTTATTATAGTCCAACGTGGAGTTGACGTTGAGGTGTGGAATGGCATCACTTCTGCTAGCTGCATCATTTTCGCTTAATCTTCAATCACAGATTCGCATTTCCTATGCCGATCAGAATAGCCTCCTTTCGAGAAGAGCTTTACCACATTGAAGCAAAAGTACTGCACACTGTTTATTTCGAAGTGTACATTTATCAAAGATGTTGACACATCTCGAAGAGCATAATAGTGTAGCAAATGCAACATGCATTTGAAGAGGGTATATGGCGGGCAGGAGGGATACCAACATGTACTCCAATGGGAGAGGCAAAGTAGATTTGCGTAATACCAAAGTTTGGGTAAAAGACGAAGATCGAGTAGTCGTACGTTAGATACGTTGGTGTGCATAAGTAGTTGTCTTTGATAGCGGCATCGAACAACTTTTCTGCAAGAGCCATGTCCTGGCAGTGAAAGTGGACTTTTGATCAGAGGTGCCAAGTGGAGTGGAACGTCTGTATTACTAGTGACCGATCGAATGCTAGACAGTGGATTGCATGTTTCGAGGTGGTTGCCTTCTCCTCACACTTCTAGTTCCCGACTGCAGTGGCGCTAACATTCCTACCTTGGACGACCGTCCCTTTTGTCATATATGACCTCCACTCCTTCCCCACCTTCTTCTTCGACAACGAGGCTATACAGGCTCTAAAGCCACCCCTGTTAGCCCTCGCAATGTCCTCATGGGTGGTTTCTTAGTCCTCGGAGTTCCTATCATGGGACTCGCATTGTTAATAGTCCTATAAGGCAACTGAACTATCATTGAAATACGATGTAGATCAAAATCTAACGGTACTCTGACATTCAAAGCCGACTATTCTCTTCTTGAATAAGTGCGAAGCCTTCTTTGGCATTTGCGCTGACCTCCAAGTCTAATCAGACATGCCTCGATTTTAGTGAGTGGTCGTTTCTCTTTCAGCCTATACTACCGACATTGATTGTCCGTGAGAAAATGTACCTCACCGAGACCACTCACTTCCCACAATTTTATCGCTTACTAATTCCGCGGCCTTACACTAATTGTAGAAGACAGGGTACGGAAATCGTTGAGCATAGCAAAGAGGAAACACAGCCGCAACAATCCGCCAGACAGTAAAATTGGCCCACCAACTAATGTGGTTTGGGGAATGAGAACCAGCCTAGATTTCGGTGTCGTGTTAGGAGAAAAGGGCATTGCTTTGCAACTCAATGCCATTACAGCTCCTCGAAAAGGACTGATCAACACTGACCGTGGGTTGATGTGATGCTCGCAAATATGTCTGCCAAAGACTGAAAGGCAGGTTGTGAACCTCTTATAAGCTAAACCGAATGCTGAACTACTTCCTGCTAATCGGTTTCGGCGCAGTGCTTAGTTTTCATCACGACGAAGCCTTTCTCCACCAAAGTCAGAGCATTCGTTTCAGTGTTTGCCATTTTGCTTGCGAAGGAAAAGATAATAAACTGATTGTAAAGGCAGTTCATCTGGTTCACATCACGCCAGCGGGGATGAATCAGGCGCTTGTACCATTCCTCAAACTACCTCCTCGCATATCTATCATTTAGGGAGCATTGCACCCAAGCAGGTATTCACGGAATCGCTTCACGTAGTTGTCGATGGGAAAGGCCTACCCAAAGAATCTAGTTACAATCAAGAGGAAAATGCTGTTCGTTTTGCGAAAATGGTGTCAGTGAGCTCAAGTGAAAGGGTAATTTGATGGCAAGGCGTCGAAATGAAGGGAGCTTGAGATTCGCAAAGCATAGTTGATAAAGATGCTGATTGTAAAGAAAGTGAGAATAAACCTTTGCATGCTGGCTTTAGTCGAAAGCTGGAGGAGTATAGCCAGAGAACTTCTTTCTTTTAAAGCAAAGACTTAAGGAGTCTTATTACAGACGGCAAAACGCCAAAGCATACGTTGGTCCTTTCCTGTGAGTTGTTGCTCACATGTGGAGAGTGGATTTAGTTTAAGGTGGGTTTCGTGTCACCAAGTGTAGTTGGTAAATGGTTTAACAGAGTTGGAGGCGTTGTGTCGTGATTTGTTAATTTTTCGGCATAAGGAAAGGAGTTGGTATGGTTTGCTCGAGTTGCATGGCACAGGAGTAGCATCTTCTCTACTCAGCACAGTCGTTGAGGCGTGCAGTGTGTACAATTTCATGGTGTGTTTGGAGCGAATGCGAGTGAAGAGACAGAAAATGGTGGTGTCACTGGCATGGGATTGTGCGCGAAGGTGAGGAGTGGAGTAGTCGCTGGCTCGGTGATATCAAAGGTAGTAAGTGATGGAGTCGTGCAGGGTCGCTTGGGTTTGGCATGTGTAAAGAAGATGTTGCAGTGGTTTTGTTGCCTGACAGGAATTAGTGGGGAAAATGCGAACCGAAACTGCTAAAAAGATATTGCGTTTGGTGTGTGGAGTTGTTTGCAAATGGGGAAGGTGTGGAATAGTGGAGGTGGAAAATAGCAGTTTTGATGTGGAGGCTTCTGTGCCTGTGTTGTGCGCTTTGGCATAGATGCGATAGGGATAGCGTTCGACTCGGTGCATAAGGGTGAGTGCGAGAGGAGAAATATTTTAAGGGGCGTTAATTAGCGTTGAGACTGTGCTGATGCATCGAAACCGAATTACAAGACGGTGCAGCGCAGCACGGTCTTAACTACCAGTGCAAGATGAAGAGTGAGCACAAGACGTATCAACGACGTACTAGGGGAATGTGAGTTTGGGCTCTACTTGCACAGACCTTCGTAGTTCTCAGAGGTGCCTAGGGAAATGAGGGAGATCGACCTTGTGGGCTTAGCGTAAAAGGTGAAAATGAGGCGATGGGAGGTTCAGGTGGGTGATTTGCAGCCCTCTTGGCGGCTCCTTTCTAAGGTACCAAGTAATAGGCTAGACGTGGAAGCGAATGTATTTGAAAGCTTCTGAGCGGAAATGTAAAGTGTGATTGTTAGGTCGGCGCACGGTCAGATTTTGGTTTCTTCCCAGCGTTGATGTTTTGCCACGATGATTACAGATTTTTACCTTAATAATCGTTCCTTAGGTGCTTAATGTGGAGTTGATGAGAACCCACGGCCGCTCCATTGTGTTCGCCATCGTATCATCAACCCATATTTTTTGGGTAAGACTTTGACATTTCACACAGTAATCCTCCTTACTTCACTGCTACTTTGCTTTAAATATGGGTCGCATGTGTACAATTGTAAAGTCAGTAAGTAGGAGCTAATTGTTAGACCTAGACTCGTCCTTGCCTCCTTCTTTGTGTGTATATTCCACCGATTCCTCCATTTAAGTGATGCCTTTCACCCACCAGTTGTTGGTTAGTGCAAAAGTATTTGAGGGCCTTGCTAAGTGGTGGGTGGAAGCTGTGGTGGAAATGTTGAGAACTTATTATTTGTGATGGCGGTTGTTGTGAAAAAGGGAACATAAAAGCTGATGCCATCGCAACTGCTACCACTGCAACCGTGTAAAGTGCTGAAGGGACATGGCGAATTCTGATGCATTAGCAGTGGACGGTTTCGAATAGCGGGTTGATATTATGGGTTTGAGTCAAATGCTTGACTTTGTCAGTAGATAAATATGGCGTTGGTGTGGTGGAAGGTGTTCATTTAATGGTGACGTGTGGAAGTAGGTGTGTGTGCTTGTTGGCAGTTGACAGATCACCAACAGCAGAGGATATGTATGGATGCTGGA
>UYWX01000293.1:0-20173 GCA_900622495.1 Hydatigera taeniaeformis
CGTTTTAAATTAGTGTACGGCACAGTTGTCGGATCCTACGGCAGGCCCCCTCTATTCACTGACTGAACGCGCATTCTAGACCAGCGAAACGACTAATAAAAGTGGTTGAATGTCGTCAACCTTCAGGCGAAGTTAGAGAGAGAAATTGGAAAGAAGATATCATGTGGAACATGCCTTATGATCCTTCATTTGTTGCAATTTAGTCTAATAAAATATATAACATGGTAGACTTCTCATGTTTAATTCTATTCCGAATGTCCCACGTGGATACTCATGTAGCATAGAATGTTGGCGAGAGGCCGTTCGGACCAGTCAATTCTGGCTCTTCTCCACATTCAGGCTCCACTCTGATTGCAAATATTCGAAGGACACACAAAAACATCAAGTTTATTCTCAACAATTCCAATATCAAAGTTGATCTGTTGTGCCGTCTTAAAACTTCAAATAACATCCATTTTGGTCTCTACATGTCTTCATTTCTCTGTAAACATCATTAGGAAGCCTTAAATGCAGACTCGAAAACCCAATGTCGTTTCATTTATTTAGTGGATATAGTCGGATTCGGATGTTCTTTGGCAGCCAATACAGAATTGGACAGAAAGCTTTAAACTATTTTGAACACAAAAAACAACTAATAGGGAAGTTCTACGCCTATAGTGCACTCAGGGGCGTGGTGTGCTTATGCAGTGTCCAGTCCTATAGGAAATGTTCCTTTCTGAAAGGTGGAAATTCAGAGAAAAGGCTTTTGATTGGCAATTGTTTTGGTCTGTGCATCATAATTCCAATGCCTAGGTAAGAACATCTTCCTACTTTCCCACTTCTCACTTGCTTACACAAACCTCCACAGAAGAAAATCTGCAGAAAATCTACCAACCTACGCCTTATCAAGCTTCCATTTCCAACAACTGGTAAACGAATGAATTGAATTGAATTGTCTTTACTCATTATCCCTCGAAATTTGTCACTTATATTGTTATCTGCTGATTCGTCAAAACCCACGCTTGAAGAAATGGACAATTGCTTTGCTCAACTTTAGCAAGGTTTTTTCGCTTCATTGATGTGGTCATCGTTATTTGAATAAGGATCCTTTGCAAAGTTATAAAAATATAAGAAAGAGTACTTGCCATTGACTCTAATGTAGGACACTCCAAACTGGCTCAAGTCATTGTGGAGACTACTTTTTCTCCAGTTTGGTTAACCCACTTTACAGGAAAAGGGTTTCAGTGTAAAGCAAAGCAGACTATCCATACCTTTCGTGGCCTTCGGTTCCGCTTCCAGTGCAACTGCATGTATCGTCGTACTAACGGAAACAAAGAAAACTAGCAGCTTTACCGTCCAAGGGACAAATCGGGCAAATTCCTTTTTAGCTTGACTAATTGGTACACATTCAAAACACTTGCTAGAGGATGCGAAAGGTGCAAAAGGCTAAATCTCACTGCAAAGTTGATTTTCCGACTTGAGAATCAGAAATATCTGATACCCATTCCATACACCTCTGATGTGTTTAAATGCATTTTTTAGACGTGGCCTGTCATGATTTCTTGCAGCAGTCATAGGAAGGATTTACTTCCGATCAGTTTTACTATCCGCTCTGTAGTATAATTGTCGCATTTTTACTCCGGTTTGGAGCAGGAGCTTGGACGTGAAGCGGATTAATGATCCTATCAAGATAATGACACTTCGATTGACTCAAGTACATTCACTACCATTTCCTTGGCTTTTAGCAAATATTTTTTCATTATAGTTCAGTGAACTGCTCCAGAAAGAGGGCTATCCGGATGATGTAAAAATTTGTGGTTTTAAATCTAAAAATGAGAAATAAGCCGCCATTGACCAACATTACCAAAAGCACCCAGTAAAGAATCACCTCACTCAAACAGGTAGCCTGCGACAATTGTACTAGCAATTCCCAAATTAATGCCACGATGACTCAAAAGTCTTGAAATGGTTTTTTGTAGACATCGAGAGGGCTTACTTATCCCGTCCTCTGCCGGCACATTGTGCTATCATATCATTCCAAGTTAGATGGCGCGCAAAGTCACTGGAACACCCCAACCGCCAGTCCCTTCGCCGCCAAAGTAACCATTCAAAAGCCAAATTTAATTTCTCTATTCTCTTCCGTTCATTTTTTGGCATTTTAAAGTTACTTACGTAGACTGTCATTCAGTCGCTGTATGTTTTTTTTTTTATTTCGCATCGTTTTTGTCCCGATGAGTTCTTTTAGTTACAGAAATACGAAAGCTGACACAGAACACTCACCAAAAGTTAACGCGACTTTACCGAGCCACTTATCCATTGGCTCATAAGGATCTGACGGCCATTAACTGTACTCAACACTGATGTCTGGAATATTTTCATTGTCAGCACATAATCATGCTTGCTTTACCTGCAGTGATTGGCATTATGCGGTAACGATTTAAGCCTCATTTGAGGGCCCGATTTTCATGCATTTCCAAGGCATATTAAAGCATCAAATGCCACCCTGTTCATAAGTATAACAAATAAAAAAGTGGTATTATTACCAAAACTCCAAAAGTGCAATGGAAGAGAACAGAGGACAAGAAGTTCGACATTCTACTTAAAAGTCGGTAGGTATGAACCGGATGAATGAATGGCCGCAAGGAGATTGTCAAAGTTTATCAGATCGCTAAATATCTACAAGGAAAAGCAAGAAGCAGACAAAAAAAGAGCTGTGAGCCGTGAACAGTCGAACGGGGCATCAGTACTGTCACTTATTGAATTCAAAGGCGCTATTAAGCGTTACAAAATTTCTCAACTGTTCGCATCCCATCGTTCACTGTCAGCCCCTTGAATCTGCACTTCAGAAGTCGACTTTAAGCACAACAGCAGTGCGCATTGAATGATCCAAGCGTATGTAACTTCACTGCCCATCGCAATATGGCAAAACGCATTTTAAACCAATGTCAACTTCTTGAAGCCGGATGTCTGTCGACATTGGTCAAAGCAGAATTGCGTGGGCAGACAATGATGGTGCACTTTTCTTACAAACAAACCAGACGGCGAATTCACTAACAAATGCCCTTATTTCTTTGCAGTTACTACCTCCGACTTTCAAGGTGAATTCATCACAGTTAGTGTCTAGCCTTTGATTTCCAATGCGCCTATTCTTGCAGGCAAGAGCAGCATTGGAGAATTACAGATTCGGAAAATTACCATGAAAGGAAAGCTGTTGTCGAACGTTTTGAATCCTGCTCGTCTGCTCACCCAGTCACCAAGTAAGGAAAAGCTTGCCAACTAAAAGAATTTGAGCGAAATGAAAACAAAGATAGTAGATCTGAAGAGCATTTGCCCATTTAAAAAGCGAATTTAAACAGCTCAGTGGAAATACAAAAAAAATTCCGCGTAGCCGTCGAATCTGTAAAAAATCGCGCATTCGTTGTCAGGATCTGATCGTCATCTTCGACGGGAACTAGGTGAAGATCCTATAACTTAATTTTGAGATAACAACTCTAACATTCTAAAGCGACCTGGATTTTAGAAATGACATTTGTATTTTCTCCCGAAATTAGATACATCTCTGGTGGATTTAAAACAAGTGCCCAAAATTCGAGTTCCTTTCCTTTTGACCGTAATCGTGGCAATGTGAGAGCCAAATATAGAGACAAGTACCAAAACAAGCTAAATTCAAAATAATGAATTCTAGTCCTGATGCTTCGTGGACCGAGCCTCATCTAGTGCTTAAAAGTTATTAAACTAAACTATCGCATGGTTATGGAAAATGTAAACTCGTTTCATCAGTCAACTTCGAGATGAGTGGAACTGAAGAGCTCAAACCTCGATGTCTGGCTTGCCGGATTCAACCAAAGCAAGGCTCCAAAGGGACATTTCACATCTGCGCAGTTCCTCCGCTGGCACAGCACGAAGCCTAAAAGAGAAATGCGCAATAAAGAGGCCCAAAAGTCCACTTCCATCCCGCTATTCGTGCATTATCGGTAGCAAAATGTAAAGGATAGGCAGTCTTTAACGCACAAGTTTTTCTTCAATGCAATGATGAGTATTATGAAATGTTTCTGACCTGAGTTTTTCACTGCTGCGCTACCTTGAGTGGTAGGAAAGAATAAACAATTCGAGAAGGCGTTCACCAGTGGACAAAATCCCAAGTCACTTAAAAGCCCCACCTTGAAAAGGGAAAGCCTTTCCCAAGGGTTTGCGTGATAAGACAGAATACAAAAAGGCAGCTTCTACCCACTTAGGATCCATTAACATGTTTTGAGTAAACCTAACGTAGGTCAAATTCAATAGGAGCTTTATTAAGCTAAAGAAGGATAGTGAAAAACACTCCTAGGTAGCCCTAATCAAAGAATTAAAATAAATGTTGGTATTGTTTCGGTTAGTCCTCATTCTCACCCCTTTTGTGGATCATCGCTCTGGAAATGAGAATTCGGCAACAGAAGAAAATATCCATTTTGTGGATTTCAACTGCTGCGAAATGACGGGACCATCACGCAGATCAAATCTGATTGCACTTCGACCTGATCGCTGAGAGAAAACGCATGATAGCCTGCTTTATGAAGCAAATCACAAATGGACGTCATTGCGTTAAGTTGAATGTCTCAGCACAGGAACTGCAGTTTTCAATATTCTTAACAAAAGCCAGAAGTACTACCAATTATTCTACATGAAAGTATTACAATGAATGCACGTACTCCTACCTTAGTTGAGTTGCGAAATCCGCTATTTTCCAAGTTTGGCAGGTTTATTATCAATATCAAGCTTAAATATCTCATTGTTGAAAATGACGATACTGCAAGTCATCCAATTTTTTGCTAAATTCAATTGGTGCCGTGAAATGCCAAAGTACTGTCGTTCCTAGTTCACAAACAGGTTCCACCAAATTGTAGTGCTTTAGATACAATTAATCTGTTTATCCTAGGATTTGGAGTGACCGGTCACCATATACTGGCGGAAGACAAACGTTTACCCTTAACACCATATTGGATAAGCAAATCAGTGCCGCTTAAAGGTGATAATGAAGTCATTGAAAAGAGCCTAATCTGTCAGGTAAAGCGTTTACTCATGCGGTAAATATTGAATGAAGTGGCTGTAGGAACACATTTACAGCTCTGATTCAACAGAACTTGTGGATGTTCTTTTAAATAACCTCAACTCGTGAAAAAAAACCGTAGCTACGGGAATTCGGATACAGTCAAGCAGCAGAAAATGCTAGAGGCCATGCGTCACGTATTTCTGATACCAGACCCAGGAGCGGATTACGAAGCGTTAACTGTAAGAATCATGAATGCTTCAGTAAGTGGAGGCGTGAAAAATGGGGTAGAGGCAAATATGACTATTACTTCAGCTCTCAACGATTGGAGATGAAACCAGTTTATTTTTCAAGGAAGGCTTTAATAATTTCATAGCATATGATAAAATAAAAAAAATCTGACTTCCACATACTTTGGGCTTAATAGAATTCACTTTGCACACACACTTTAATTTCTCTGTTAAATGTCTGCAGTGACCTGACAAGAGAGAAAATGGCCCCTGTGACATCTTACTTTCACATATAAGCCAACCAAATAATCCAATGAAAATGGAGCACTGCTGTTGATGGAAGCTGGTTAGGAGAATTAAGGAGTGGGAGTAGAAAAAAGAAGTGGTTACCGTAGCCTCCAATGTGGCTGAGTTTTGCTCCAAAACTGGCTGATTGTTGTGGCTAATTTGTCGAAAGTGACCGCCGAGCTGTCTTCGTCTGGCTCCAAGCAGAAAAGCGACACCTGAAGAATTTCGGCATAATGTAAAGGCAGGAAGAATAGTCTCCAAATTAATGCAAAGGTCGTTTACTCAAGACATCAGAAAATCCAAGCCCAAATATGGGCTAAGGTAGTGAGAAAGGGCTACGGAGAGACTGTTCGAAATTACTCAAATTGGTGTGCCTAAGGTTCAGTAATATCAACACTTTGTCTAGACCGTGTTACAGAATGGAACGGCGTAAAGAAGTTGTCAAGACGTCGTCTTGACGTATGTAGGGGTAATCTTTTCATTTACGTAAAAGCAATACGACTTTAACTTTTCTCCAGCGATGGTGTGAAGCAACACTACAGCTTTCATGGACCACAATGCGCCTTACAACAAATTTCTTGGCTAACCGAAAACACATACCGCCACCCTCAGAGAATGGTTGGTAGTAGCAATAATAAAAAATGGCAAAATGAAAGGTCTATTACGGGAGCTACAATCATGGATGTCACCGAATATTTGTGCTCTCTGTTGCAGCATGATAAATGGCAACGAAATTGTATTCTATGAAGTCGTTCCAATATTTCTTCATTCTATACCCTCATTCTTGTCAAAGAAAACGTGGACCGAAAGTATATCACATTCTCATTATAAGAGGAAGAGCGATCACTTTGTCTCCAAATTTTCTATTTGTGAAAAAGCAATATTATTAGCCTTTTTTGGCCTTTTTAATGTTTAGCACACTGAGACGTGAAAATTGAAAATGACAGGAAGAAGCCGACAAAGAAGGAATACCATGGGTATCTGTAGCAATACAATTTTGCGTACCTGACGAGTTTGTTTAAACGGATATAATGTTGGGTTCTTGGTTTTGGAGGCTACAATTAAAAAAAAGTATTTTCAGTGAATACCAAAAATTTCCCAAATATGAAGAATGAAGTAGTCATTCCTGTTTAAAAAAATCGGGTTTGATAAGGTTAAATTCAGAACAAGTTTTCAATGTTACGTCGGCAAATGAGCCGGATGGCATCTGCAAACAATAAACTGGAAGTTTATGGATGAGATGCCCGCAGATTTATGCTAGAGACTTCAAGTACACAGCACAAATGCGTGTAGAGATTTGGGCACTAAATTGCAACGAAATTTCAACTTCGCATTAAACGCAATCAAAATGGGTAAAATTGCCCACACCTATGTGGAGATATTAATAGGTACAAAATTTCAGACATCTAAAGGGAGCAGCTTCAATGGATAGTACTTCTTCCTTCCCATCAACTCTGCCTTTGCTCCTATTAGTGCTGTACGTTGATATGGTACCTTTTTCCCAATCGAAAAGGCTGTAATTGTACCGATTAGATAGTTTTCACTTACCGTAGGTGTAAATGTTTCCCAATGTGAGAAAGCGTAGCGGTAGAGGACATTCTTTATCCAGACAACATCCAAAAAAGGAACCTTGGGGCAAAGCAACAGTAAAACACATTTCGCTTTTTATCACAAGGACAAATAATGCGACGTACAAAGAAAGCAAGGTGTAACTGGCCAGGCCGATACTTACATTAAGTTTGATTTAAGTTAGGGAACCACTTACTAGACAATTAACGGTTTTTATAAACGGCTAGGGATCCGGACAATTCATGGTAACGTATTGCTTGAGGCCTTCTCTCGTGTACAAATGCATCAAACAGATTGGGTATGAATGGCGACCTACTGCCACAGTTACATTACGCGTATGGGGATAATCAGGGAGCCACAATGACATGTACCGACAAATGCGGCCAGACTTGCTGAACCGACAAGACAAAGTCGAGTATAGGGATTGATGAGTGTCTGTCCTCCTTCCTTCGGAATGAAGACATCATCCTTTGTATGCTCAAGTTGTATCACCTTTGACAGAGAATAAAAGTAATAAAGATTTCATTAATACGTGTCATTCAGCTAGGAGAGCATGAGAAGAGGTGCGCCCTTATGCCATTCATATTTTACAAGAAATAAACCGAGGTTAGTGGAACTATTCAAGAAACTAATCTAATGGATGTACACAAACCAGTTAGGTTATTCGATAATGGAGTGGTAATAGACTGTATTACACAAAAAATGCCATTCGCAGATGGCCGTCCCTAAATATACCGAGCATAAATCACGTCATGAAGTACTTTGCAACCATTATATTGCATATATGTGTAATTTAACCATCAAGTGGCTAGAATAGAATTTGGCTTGACCAAGAATGCATTTAACTCGATTACCTGGAGGAGTACAGTAAAATTAAGCTGTCATATTGGAACAATTTATTCTGATTGTCCAGGAGCCTGTACAGTGACTCTGAAAAGTCAAGTCTCATCACATTGTTTCCACTTCAATGCAATAAGCTGAATCCGCAATCTAAATTGGAATCTTTCACTTAAATTAATTGCACTCATAAATTTTGTTTTGGTTTATGGTTGACAAACAAAACATTCGCACTGCTCACAAGTTATTAATGTTAATCTACGCATGAGTGAATATGGATACTGGATTATGAGCTCCAGTCAAACTTCACTGCTATTGTGACAGAAAAACACACATATGACGACTTCTAATGCACCACTTGTAGTTCAGACGATGTCAAGTCCAAAAGCAGTATAGATAAATTTAGCTCACATTAAAATAAGAAGCTTCAAGAATTTTTTTAACCTTTCGGAACCGTCTTGAATAAGTTCAAGAGACAAAAAAGATGTGAGTACACGTGAAGTACAACGGGATTTAGCCATTGCGATCACGTTAAAGTACACGTCCCAACATTCCACTGCGCTAGGATGACATTCTACATGTTCAGTGGTAAAGTTGAAAGCCTCACACCTCATTTTATAAAGAAGTAACTCTGTAGAAATTGAGAAAGATTAGCTTTACGTTCTGGAAACCCACTAAAAAGTTGAAATCACTGACCTCGTCAAGAGAAGGCGTCCATGCGCAGGCCTCAGCAACCGGTAGACGAACCAGGTCTGAGAGTGCGCATCGGCGGGGCGTGCTCCCCAATACCATTTTCACTTCTCGACCAAGAAGTGTTAAAAGACTTGACATCTCTTGGGTAAAAGTGGCAAGCTGTCCTGTGAAGAAGGTTCCACAGTCCCTTTAAGTGAATAAAGTTAAATAATTGCTGGACCCCCAAATTAATACAACACTTGAAAAATTAAAGGGACTTTTAATGGAGATCTTAAAAGGTTGAAGATATGATTTTTAAAAATCAATAGAATAATCAAAAAAAGATGAAAGTCAATGAACAGTTATTCCCCTTTGCACTTTTGTTAATAGTTTACTAGCATTTTATAAAATACTTCTTAAGATACAATAAATGCTCTAAGGTGCGCAGTGAAACAAAAGGACTTGAAAAAGGAAGCGGAAAAAGGAGATCATGCAAAAAGCAGAGTAGAAAAGAAGAGAGAGTTGTGTTTGTCTTTGTGATTGACAGTGAACTAATATTTGTTGAAATTTGCCTTCAGCGAGCCCAGAGCCTAACGCTTGAGCAACTTTAACTAGCTGTTACAAGACACCATAGTAGACGAAGAGAAGCACTCTTTTTGGGTCAGGCCAATTGAAAATGAGGCCAACAATCATTTAGAGAAATCAGCTACACTACCCAAAAGCCGATGACTGCCCTCAAATCTAAGTACAGTCGCAAGATGCTTCAGAATATAAAGAGTGCAGTGGCACGGTGCCTTATTCTGAGGAGCGCCTTTCTGTCCCACTAGATAATGCGAAATAGGTGAGGGACGGTAATCCCAGACGGATATGAGATTGTTAACATCTCTATCACTTGATTTCCCCATTAACCCTCCAACCCCAAATCTTATTGGTGAGATCAAACAAGCTTTCTTAGTTGGTACAACAACCACACACGATTCCTGTGAGTTTGAAAATTATTGAGACATGAGTGTGACATGGTAGGAGGCGATGTAATTACTCACTTATAAACGATTAAATTGTCCAAGTTGGCGGTCCTAATGGCGCCAGGAGAGAGAACCGTGCATTTGGAGGAATGGCCGAACCAGCTTTCAGACGGAAGGGCACTCTATTAGGGTTGAAGTGGGGCTAACAATGTAAATCAACCTAACCGATGTGAGAAGAGAAATTGTTGCTCTAAGCTCAAATTAACAACTGGCTTTAGCATATAAATGTACATGCAAAAGGTGTTGTCACTCAGAAAGCTTAATTAGAATAGCAGCTGTTAAAACTAAAACGGATATTATGGTATCGAACCTACTTAATGTAAAAAGAATGATCCTTAAATAAAGCATGTGTTGAATTTGAATGCGAGCAACTGAAATTGCGTAATGCGGAGCAAACACAACAGAATTATGGATAAAAAATTTGAATCCTACAGTGCAAAAGTAGGAAATGAGAGTCAAAAGAATAAAAGCCGAAGAGGACATCAAACTAAAGAAGAGGATAGGGAAGCCAACCAAACCGATTAATCTCCAACATTTTCCTTTGACCGAAATCAACAATGCATGCTTCAGTGGATGGCCATACTGGTAGCAAAAGCTACGGGAAACGCACAGCAATCCTGTCAATACCTCGGCCCACAAAAGGGGCGACGTTTGGAGAAGGAGAGTACTGGCACAAATTAGGTAGGAAAATGTTGAGTCCAGTTGAGTAATGACGACGCTGACTGGATAATCAGCCCAACGAAAGGCGCGAAATACACGAATAAGCTTTGGATTTTAATTATTGTTGTCATCCTAGAGCTGATAGTTCAGCAACAACTTCAATTCAGTAGGTGTTTCTTGAAGCTTATGATCGCAAAATTTTTTAGATTGCCACCGCAAGAAAAAACATGGAGACTTTTTCCAGGACGGTGTAATCTTAAAGAACTGACGCAAACTAAAAATACACTCTCTTTTGAAGAATTACAAAAGGATGCAGCACTTGATAAGTTCCGACTTTCGAACGACCATCGTTAGTACCTTCTACAATATAGGTTAATGGTGTTTGTCAAATGAGTAAGGACTTTCAAAGTTAACAAATAAAGCAGCGACCTCTTCTACGCTAGTGACGTGAGAGGACCTCGACAAAACGTGATTTTCAATCCCCAAAGCTCTCTCGCTCTCTAACGTGTCGTAATTGATCACACCAAGAATAGCAATGGAGATGATGGCCATATTATACACAAAAACTACCATAGCAACGATTTATTAGATTTTTATTCGTAATTAGTAACAGACACGTTGAGTTACTCTAATGACGCGTGCCTGTGCGAATGCGTGAAAATGAAAATGCCAATCGAAATTCAGTAGTAGCCAGGATTCATACGGGTTGTACTGGTCTTGAAACCTTGTTACCAATCTTTCATTCTCAGGTGTAGAGGTCTTTGATTTGGTAAAATTTTAAGCTAGTAATCCAAAAAGCAATTTCGGCAAAGCCGCAAAACTGGACTTCCTTATGTATTCAAAGTCTAGTAAGAATTTGGGAATGTTCTATCACTGACACGAGAGTTTTCAGATATGATTCAAGTGGTAGGATTAACCGGGAAATTTATTCATCCAAGCGCAAATGTAAACAAAAGTTTTCCCTTAATATGCAATGAGACGTGTGTTTTCGTAAGCATGGAAAAGCGACGGGATTGGGAAGAGACATTCGCAGCACTAAGGCTATACCAAACACCGTTGCGCAAAACTAGTTCCACAAACAGGCCTACAGAAATCTACCTCAGAGCCATAGAATTATCCTTCAACATTTCAAAATTAGAAAACAATACTTGTTCCCACATTCGAAAATACTTGAAGCCTAGAAATTAGATGCGTTTTAAGGATTAACGCAATTCTGTGGCGGCAATGATTTCCCAAGGGCACGTTGCACCAAATGATGGCTTTAGCAAATTTTGCTAGGCTAAATGAACCTACTCGACGTCAAAGAATCGAACCATTTGCCTCAGAATAAGGCACAATAAGCAGGAACTCCTTCGATTTGATAACTTACACAAAATGTGGAAACATTTGTAATAAATCGGAGAAAAGAGCGTTCCTCTAAAAGCAAGTTTAATCAGCGTTAAATAGCTACAAGCTGCCGTCATGCCTAAATGATCACGTCGATAAAACTCATTACAACCCAGTCTAGGCAACGTTAAACAATGAAATATGAACCGAGATTTTTTCTCCGCATCCATGTTTACATAGTGACCTGTGCCACTACAAAAGCATGCGTAGTCGAAGTTAATAGAAGCGTACCGAAAACAGTCGGGATGGGAATTTAAGAAAAGACCAAAAAGGATGCCAGACTTTGGAGTATTTATACCATTCTGCAGAGGGCAAGATAGTCTTAATTCGAGACAAAAACACCTACCTCAGTTTCTCGCAGTTTATTCGGCAGTTTTAAGAGATCCTCCATAACCTTGAAAGAGATAGTCCTACGAAGTTGGCTGCACCTATTCTTCGCCTCTTTAACGCGTTTTGACGCTGCACGAAGCCGATCTTGACGCTAAGATAAAAAGGAAAACTGGAAAGAGCCTTCAGACGCAGCAGCCCAGATAAATTGTTGCTCTGGCATGACACGGCATTGGCAACATCAGATTGGCCACCTCAATCACTACCCAGAAATATGCAACTCCAACCTACCCTATATCGCAGATAGTCTACTCCACTTTCGCGCCCTTCAACTACATCAAACTGCTCCCTATAGGAATTGGAACATCCGGCTATTATGGATAGAGCCGCAATGCCACACGTATGCAGTGTCGGTGGCTAAGATCCTATTGCTACCACATTCAAGGCTTTAGTACATTATTTCTAAAATGATTCCCGTGCTACCTTCAAATACTTCCCACGAATGAACACGTGGAGTTTCATGCTCCTCTCCTCAATCTCACTACTATCACTACTGCAGATGTTGATGTTGACGATGGTCACCACTTTTATTGCACTGTCTAGGGCCGTCTGCGATACTGCCATCCTCCGCCTGGGATCGATGCCACCGACTATCAGTTGATGGGAGCCACGGAGCGATTGGGGGAGGAAAACAAGAAAATAATGAGTGAATTGATGGAAAGTGAAAAGGCCAAGTCGTTCCTTCGACTCTCAGCCTATCTAGCACCCACAGAACTGCACAAACTGTGGTTTAGACGACTTGTCGATTGGTTGTTGCCTGTGATAAGCGTCCGACGCAAGGGTAATTTAATGCTCGCAAAGAGGCCGGCTCAGCTGCAAGCAGATGATGAACGAGAGCTAATTTCCATCTAGATCCATTGCTAAGACAAATTCAATTCCTCTTCAGTCTCTCTAAGTAATAGCTAATTTAACCGGATAAAGTTCAAGTGTCTCTCAACTGCAAGAGTAAGAAAACTGACCTCCCCATCGCCCATCTTGCTTGCTTCCTGGAATTCCATGTGAAGGTTCTGGCGTTGAATTTCTAGCCGCTTTATCTTCTCCTCACAACTGCGAACCACACGAGTTTGGTCAGTCTGAAAATATTAACGCTTAACAGTATTTGAAAAATGAAGGGATATAAAGTTTGGGCCAAATCCTTTACGCTTTGGACCATAAACTAAAAATGGCTGATGTTCCTTCATATGCTCACCACATGCTCAAAAAATCCACGGTTGAATTTGTTGGCCAGACCTCGGCGCTGAACGCTGTGAGTTAATGCGGTCGCATTGAAGTCCGGCTGAGCTTCCACGGAAGGCGTAAACCTCTCGCTAATCCGATGCAGTGTGGATCCAGTAGGTAGTACCGCAGATTTAAATGCTGGTGTGGTCAGCTTCCGCCAAAAAACTTGCCAAATCAACATACTTTGGTCTAACGAACAATATTAAGATGTTTACTGATAACAGTAAAGTAGTCTATATTTCAGAGTACGTGAGCCATAGATTAAAAATGATAAGGTACCCTTAAATGCTAAGGTGTTACTTTGCCGCGGCTCATAAGCGATGTCATACCACAATGAAAGGCAACCCTGTAGGGCATAACATAGCGTAGACCTCCTCCCCCTTCTATAACAAGTCAGCACCAAAAACCAATGCGCTCGACGTACAGTAATGCAAATGACATCCGTTCGCCTTTCACCAAGAAATACCACATCGCCTTTGGGAGAACCTAGTTAAAGTGTTAAGTGAAATATTTAGGTGAATTTTTACTTTGCTCAGAAATTCACCCCATTTTATGGGACAATTCAACTTCCTACCCCTTAATGACAACAAAATTGTGCCTCAAACCATTGGTTTTGCAAGCAAAATGTTTGCTTCATAACTCAAAGAGAATAAAACAGAATTCGGATCAGTTTTATTTACACTTTCCGATTTCGCGAGAACACGACAAGATGAGCCAGGGGAGGAGAGGGGGTAACAACGCACTCCATATTCCCGTATCACCCCACCTCATGTTGATCGAGGTCGGCGTAGATGCGTCGCAGTTTCTCCTTCTTCTTGCGATTACGCCCCACACCCACTGGGCCCACTTTTCTCATCTCCACCTGACTGATCTTTTTAACCGCAGAGAGCTGTCGCCAGGGCTTCTTGCCCACGGCTGAAGAGTTGGTGACCCCGGAAAAGAGGCTGGCCCCGCCCGCCGTCGTGTTCGACACTGTTGACCAGGAGGCTACTGAGGCGACATCGACATCATTGTCGCCCCCTAGGGCTCGTGGCATTGATGCAAGCTTCTTCTTGGAGCGAATCAGTGGATGTCCACCCACTGCTAAATGCTGTATGCAAAAAAGAGGCGCATTGGTGTAGTCGAAGTTGTTCACCATAATAAATAAAGCATTGACATCCAGTTAAGTGCTGTTGTTCGTATGATGTAGCTACGTACGCCAGATGCGCTGATACTTTAAATCGGTGATTCCTTTCAAGGTAGCATAATGCGTATTAAAGAGAGGAAAGCGACCAATTAAAAACGATGTTCGCAGTCACCTGCATAGTTGCCATAACTATTTCTACGTTTGCAGGTAGAAGACGGGCTAATTTGCTAATCGCAGAGGCTACTTATGTTTTAATGGGTAAATTTAGGAACACTCATAGTTCAACAATTAAAACTCGCACGGTTGTCACCTCCGTGTTTGTTCATTTGAACGAGAAAAATTCAACAAAGCCACGACCATGAGCAACCCCGACAACTAAGTTTGGCAGCAGGTACAAATAGAGAAGCAACCTGTGAGGTGAGAACAGTTTTGTCGAAGTCAGTGAGAATGACTGCTTCCTCCTCTCCTATCACTGTTCCCTTCTTCCTTTCTGAATCCCTACGATGATCTCGTAGGGACTGCAGTCTAAACCACAGTTTGTGCAGTTCTGTGGGTGCTAGATAGGCTGAGAGTCGAAGGAACGACTTGGCCTTTTCACTTTCCATCAATTCACTCATTATTTTCTTGTTTTCCTCCCCCAATCGCTCCGTGGCTCCCATCAACTGATAGTCGGTGGCATCGATCCCAGGCGGAGGATGGCAGTATCGCAGACGGCCCTAGACAGTGCAATAAAAGTGGTGACCATCGTCAACATCAACATCTGCAGTAGTGATAGTAGTGAGATTGAGGAGAGGAGCATGAAACTCCACGTGTTCATTCGTGGGAAGTATTTGAAGGTAGCACGGGAATCATTTTAGAAATAATGTACTAAAGCCTTGAATGTGGTAGCAATAGGATCTTAGCCACCGACACTGCATACGTGTGGCATTGCGGCTCTATCCATAATAGCCGGATGTTCCAATTCCTATAGGGAGCAGTTTGATGTAGTTGAAGGGCGCGAAAGTGGAGTAGACTATCTGCGATATAGGGTAGGTTGGAGTTGCATATTTCTGGGTAGTGATTGAGGTGGCCAATCTGATGTTGCCAATGCCGTGTCATGCCAGAGCAACAATTTATCTGGACTGCAACCAGTGACTGCTCGCTAAGTTCCTTGACTTCCAAAAACCGTAAAACGATAAAACGGAACGAGCAATAGTTACTAGCTTCAAAATGCAATGTTTGTTCGGTTTTAAATGTCAAACATTTCGGGTTTGTAAGGAATGCACCCATTCGAAAGATCGGAACTGCAACGCCGAAACAATGCTCAATTTTCTGTTGATGGGGGCAAATGGAACGAATCGCTCGATGACTTACCTTAACATAGTCCTTAAGTATAATGCGAGCTGCACGGTCGTAATGAGGATTACCTTTGGCAGACATGAAGCCACGGATACCTGGAGATATAAAACATGTACTTTTCAAAATCCCATTTTTTTGGAATTTGATCTCTATGTAAGCTCTTATGCTTACGCATTCCGATCGCCGCTTATCGTGGCTTAAAAGGGGGCGTTTTATTGTACAAATTAAAACAAATAAATATGATGTGGATTAGGCTTGAGGAGGACCGTGGGGTAGCACTTTAACCTATAAACTATACAGGCATAGGCAGCAAGCAGTTCGTGAGGCGTTGGTGGTCGGTTAGGGTCCTCAAATTCCTTTGGCGGAGGGATGGAGATACCGTAGAGGGCAGTGAGCACCTCCCGTGGGATTTGCTCACAAATCTAAGAACGAATTCAGAAGTTACTTGGTGGCGGCCAAGCTTGTTCAGAATAACAAACTTTGCACGATTTGACTAAACCCATAGTTTCATAGCAAACTAGGAATATGAAACCGTATAACAGCAATCTAACAAGAAGTCCTAAAGTCAAACTCTCAATCGTTATAATACTTTGTTCATGTGAATGTCCTTCGAGCCAAGTCAAAGCCTAATCAACTCTTCTCCATCTAGCATACATGCATTCAGGTCAACTTAATGCCTTCTACCAGGTGGGAAGTCTTGGACGCCACACTGGTGATCCCATTCAGTAGGAGAAAGCATTAAGTTGGGCTGAATACATCCCATTTTTAAATATATTACTAGAAAATACAGAGAAATGTTGCAAGCACTTTTATTATTTTTCGGCTTTAATTTATGCATGACTTACTTTAACTAACCAGGAGTAGATTAAGGACTTACGATGCGAATTGGAGGAATACAATCCCGCATTTCATCAATCGAAAGAATACCGGCAACAACTAGATCTTCATGTGTATAGGCGAAGGAGGGCATCACCATACCTGGGCAGTCACAGAGTTGCAAATCTGGTTGGAGGAACATAGTCTGGGTGCGAAAAAACGAGGTGAGAAAGTGAAACGCAATGAAAGAGTACGCGGAAGCCCTGAGAACCCACCTGGAAGTGCTTTGTTTTACCAGGAGTTGCCGAGACAGGAGTCTTCTTTACTCCACACAGCGCATTGAGTGTGCTTGACTTGCCCACGTTCGGATACCCCAAAAATCCAACCGTAACATAGGGGCGACCTCTATGTTTCGTCCCAATTTGAGTCAATTCAGCTATCAACCCATGAACTGATAGTATGTCACAAATATTAACAACCTCGTTTTTCTCCTCTTCTGCGACGTCAATTGCACTGAACAATAAAATAAAATGCAGACATAACTTAAGCTTAATTTCAAATAGCATATGCACAGTCTGTGTAGCATTAGCCATGTGGTGAATTAGTAGTGGTAAATGAGGCTAAATACTATTAAAAATAAGGTGATTGAACTTAAGGTGATAATTATGACGAAAGATATTGTTAAGTGCTTTACATTTGTCCCGTTGTTAAGCAAAAAACACGACCAAGACCCACCTGTTGTACGACTCACTTGAAGCTCCTCTTTCGTCCTCCTCACTCTCACCTTGCACTGTCGAGGTTTCAGATGAAGTGAAACCCGATTCATCAAAATCATTGCACAGTTCAGCTATACTGAGAGAACCCTGCAGTTCTTCGTTCTCCAATCCTTCCTGGGTTTCTTCTGCAATGCCAGACTGATTAAGTCCTCCCTTGATATTTTGAACATAATGCTGGCCTTCGCTATTAATAGCAGAGAAGAATAGGACTCGAACGCCAATAGAGCCAAAGTACCTCGCCCAAACTTCCCTTTTTAAAAAATAAATACAGTTATACATACATTGCGTCAACAGAAAGCATATGTATAAGGACGGGAGACACCTCTGATCACAAGTTAAAAAGTCGGACTTGTTTATGAGAACTAGAGTTTCCTTATAGGGGTCAGTCTCCTTAACATAGTCATTGAGGCTGGGAGAAAAGAAGAGGAGAGGCTGTCGAGCGTCGACAACTTGAACTAAGACATCGCTTCTCTCCACCACTTGCCACAACTGACGCCAAAACTCTAAATTACGCTCATAGGGAGTTATTACAACCCCATCAAGCTGCTCCAACCTAAGAAAGAAGAACCATACTTAGAATTACATTCAAGCGATTGATTAAAAATAAACAAAAGCACTACTTAGCGAGATCTCGACGCCAAGACAAATAGGCTTCCTGTTCAGCATCAGCTATTTCCTCTTTTGTCATATTCCGATGTATTTTTGGTCTACATTAAAGCATAAAACCAATCAAAAGACCAAGTGAAAAAACCTTTTGAGGACAATTAGAGCACCTTTATTCTGTTCCATTAGCAGTTGACGCCTTTTCCTCTCCTCCAAAGTTATCATACCAACAATTTCAGCCTTTGACAAAACCCTGACATTTGGCTTCTCTACAAAAATTCAGAAAATACATGCGCATTACGAGCTGCAAAGTCCTTATTAGAAAGATTTGCAGTATGCAGGAAATCATCCAAAGTCGTCTCTTGAGTAATGGATTTTGCAGGAAGACGACACCAATCAGAGGACTCTTCAAGAGTATCATACGTCTAGAGGGGACAATAGTGAAAATACCAGACGCTTACAAAGGAGTTCCTACCATTACGTTTGTTCTGACGAACGAGAGCTCTTCCAAGCTCCTTTTTTTTTGGCATGACCAACAAAACCTTGAGTACGATTGGTTAACTGGCGCTTTATGAATATTTGCAGATCAAGATTAAGTTAAACATGAGAGAAGAAAAATATTATCAAATCACTTAATAAACCTATAACTTAGCGAATAAAATATAAAAAGCTTTTTGGTAATAAAAATATATCTTACCAATATTTAGCACAACAGCGCTGTGTTTGAGTTTTGGACTCTATGCTACCCCTTTTTTTAACCTTTAACCAAAATATTTTTTAAGCACCCAATTAGTTTTAAATGGTAGATTTCTTGGAAAAGTTGTAAGAACATGTGAATTTTTGGTTTCATGAATTTTCACGAACCTTAACTGCACCGGTCAGTCGCGCTAAAACAACCACTATGAGAGGAAAGATCCCGGTGAGCCTAGTAATGATGCAGACATCCTGAAAGCCTATTAGGCAGCATCCTATTGCACTATTTTACAGCCAAGTATTCAGTTTTCTACGTAACACATATGCTGATTTGCAAGAGCTGCCTATTCGCCATCTAGTCCGTGAACCTCAGACCTCAAGAGACAGTTAGTTGCGATTGATTTATTGGGCATTTGTTATCGGGAAGGATGAGGAATGGGATGCGGATGAGGCGAGTAGGAGATACCAATTGGAGGGAGACTCCTCTTGGCTTCACGCACGTGATTCGCGTTCCAATCGGTTCCCGCCTCTCTCCTATATAAAGCCCAATTAAACAATCTAGTACATATTACATGTAAGAATAAATTGAGTTTTGACTTGGCATAAAAGGTCAGTGCTCACAAAAGATACAATGACAAATACAAAAGCGTGTGGTAGTCGTGCAGGCAGTTAAATAAACGAGATACTCAAATACCTCTCTCTCCCTTTAGAAAACATTTACGCTACTGTCCTCAGGGCGCTTCTCCTGCTAGCTGCAACATTTTTTGCACGACTACCTGATGTCTGGTCATTAATTTGGTAATCGTTTTCGGCCTAGAACGCGCATGCTGGCCTTCGGACCAAGCTAAGGCCATTTCTCCACTTATTCTTCTTCAACGACATGGAAACCTTCGGGGCGCCTCAGCAGCCATTACAACACAGTCGGTGCTGCAAAGAAACGCCAACGAGTTAGCCGCTCCAGACTGAAAAATTGAATTTAACCTCTTTAACGTCTCCGACAATATTTGGACTCATGTTTCGTGTAAAAGCAAGAATCGTGTCCTATATTCTGCTGGTCGTCAATAATGTCCTGAGAGAAACATCGTAAAACTTGTCTAGAACACTTGCACAACATGGGAAAAGAGGTCAGGCACACTCAAGGATGAAAGAAGGTTCAGTCAAAATGTCAGCGTCGACACCTATAAGTGGGTTTGGTATAGAGGAATCAGAATCGATGCCTTTCCAAATGACTCACGGCGGTGGAAGAAGGCATAAGTGAGGTTGGATAGATGTATTCTGAAGACGAGAGGACAAAGGGGACCCGAACGCGGCCCGAAGGCCAGCCCACGCGTACAGGGGCCAGACCATAACTCAAGTCACCACCAAACATCAGGTAGTCACATAAACAGTATTACACTGTCCCTCTCTTCCTTTGAGCGTTGTCCTCGGCGCTCCCCTTTGTACAACTCCCACGCCAGCCATCGCAACACATTCGCTACTACAAAAAAAACCACCCACGAGCCAACCGCGCCAGTCGACAGATGGCATGAGACTGAGAAACCGTG
>UYWX01000294.1:0-20097 GCA_900622495.1 Hydatigera taeniaeformis
GTTGAACCGTCGTCTCGCGATTTCCGTTTTGACGAAACTCAGAAGATTGCCGCATAATGCTTAGCACATGGAATGTACGGATCAAGTCTTTAAAAGGACTGCAATATATGTGAAATCTTTAAGAGAGCAAATAAACTGATTCGGGCAGAAACAGGGTTTAGATTGGTCCATTTATTTTAACTTTATCCCAAATTCGAACCGCTTTTATGACAACGCTCCTTGTTACCGACGTTCTTCGATCCTTCGAAGCACTTTAAGGCATTTCCATGATTTCCACTTTTAAAATAAAATGGACAAAAAAATCATTGCATATTAATGAAACAAGTGTGCTAAATTTATATCAAGATCTGTGCTGTGTCACCTTAAACATGGTTAATATTTTGGCTTTTGTACAAGGAATTCGGCATTTAAACGAGCATTTGTTTACTGTAGGTCAATATAATGTAGTAATTATGGGTAAATGTCGGGTCTCATTTTTAATAGCGACGAAGGACCAACTAACAATTCCTTAAAAATGGCATCCTTGAAGTGATAACTTAGCTCAAAAGATCCCATCCTAAGTACAGGAGAGCCTCATAACTAAGACCGTAGCCATCGAATGCACACGAGAGGTAGACTTACTGACATATCGAGAGCTTGTTCACCTGGTAGAGGTGCAGCATTGGTGGTACCAGCTGTTGGTGTTCCGGTTCCACCTAGCTCAATCCTGCCCTGTCCAGCAGCGGCTGCTGCAAGCAGTTGACTGACAAAATTCTTTGCTGAATTTGCGTCCATCATTATGGCCGTTGTGACTTTTGGTGTGGCGGTGCTAATAGTGGCAGCGGTAGTGGTGGTGGCAGCAAATTCGCCACTATGCTGCTGTCCTTTCAGAGCCTCCACAAGACCGTTGACGCTGCATACCATAGCAGCCTGCGAACGAGTTATTGAGGAGGAGGAAGAGGAGGAGGAGACGGAGGAGGAGGAGGAGACGCAAGCAGGAGGGATAGACGTAACACTCATATCTCCGTTCGCTTCTGGCTCCTTTTCCATTTTCATGCGCTTGCAAACCTGCTCCACTAAATCCTCTCCTTCTCCGTTCATGGCCAAAGCAGCAGCTGGTAGTTTTCCCTGAAGTAACGGAACCCTTGATAACTTTTGATGCTTAAGAAAAAGTATTAAATAAGGAGAAGTAGTAGCAGTAGTTAACTTGAGCATGCAACTTTTCCTTCTGTGGCATTTGGTCTAATTCTCAAACTTCACATCTGTCAGTGTTCAGCCATTGGGGATTGAAGCGAGCTTCGCACCCCAGCCTCATTGGCCTGGTGTGAAGCTCAGGGGACAGCGACAATCGCACCTTAATGGTGGACTCAACCAATCAACATTGAAATTATAGTGCTCAATATTTCATGTAAAATTTAAATGTTAGACCACAATTATTTTTGAGCTAGCCGTATGCGTTTCATTGCGGATGCATGACAGGACAAAACATGCTCCGAAATGAAAGCATTTCATTCAATGATCTTAGCAGTGGATTAGAGGGCAAAACAAACATGAAGTGGTTTGCCCGCTCAGCTCAAAGAAGGGAGTGAACTGGAGACGAGTCTGTGACAAAGTGAATGTGGGTGTATGTGTGCGTTTTAAAGCTGAAGAGTGTGAATTGTTGTGCTTGACTGTTGTGGTGGTGGCGGCGGTTGCGCCTGAGTGGTGTGAGTTGCCTAGCCGAGTGGACGCAAGGTGCGGCATGCGAGTAAGAGGCGAGTAGGGGATCGATAGCACCTCCAGCTTGCCCAGCCACGTGTGTCCGTCTCTCTCTCTCTCCCTCTCTACTTCTGTGTATATGTGTAAGCTTGTCTGTATCTGTGCCGCATTTCACTGCGTGCTAGCCAGCGAATTCCCTGAGAAAGCAGCTGCACTGCATCGGCGTACAGTGCGTGTGAGTCAGGCAGACTTAGAAGCCATTCCCCACCCCCTCCCTACTCTCGCACCACAGAGACGGGACCTCTAGTCGGTTGCCGGGGTGCGTACCGCCCATCATGACGACGAATAGGTAAACAAGCCAAGGAACTGGACTGTCGTTCTGTCTACTGATGGGGCAGGTGCAACCGCAGTGTTGGATCAAATTAAGTGACTTCATTGCAGTAGACACCACCCAGTTTATAAGGCAGATCAAGCAAAAACTGATTGTTAGTTTTAAATACTTTTCGTTATTATATATTTCCTCATTAGGGCGTGCAAATGAGCGTAAAATTGGTTTTAAAGAAGTGATTGTCAGAAACTCCAAGAGAAAATCCACTAACCATATAAAAGACCGAAATGAACATGCACTAGAGCCTACCTTATTCAAGTTGTTTAAGACTAGCTTTTTACGGATGTAGGCTGAAATTCGATGATGTGGATTAACATTTGACTTTGAGTACTTGATTGGGGTATTCAAAGTTTGGATAACAGCAAACCTACCCTTAACTTGTTTTTGCTTCTAAAGCACCTTGGCAATGTGTGTCCAGGGGCGCTATGCCTACGTTTGTGTTTATGCGCGTGAAATTTTGAAATTTGTGTAACTTTGTTTCTGTCGGTGATATACTGCACACATGCACTAGCAAGCAGGCAAGCGTACAGCCAGGTATGGACGAAGGAATCACCGCAGCTCACAGACTTTACCTAGCCGTGGGCATCTCTTCCCATAACTCCCTTCCATCACTACTACCACCACCACCACCACCACCACCACTACCAACCATCGCACATGAACGACATAGGTACGCACTCCTGCTGCTACAACTGCAGTCCAGCCAGAGCGTTCACTCGTCCACTCGGTGACGTGCGCACGTGCCTCCATCAGTACGATGCGCGTCGCATACACCGACGCACTTCGCCCGAGCATGCACGCACGCACGCTCGCGTGTGTGGATGCGCACACAGCGCGCTCTATGGGGATGATGATGATGAAGATGGTGATGCTGGGAGAATGAGGGGAGGCAATATGGGTACAGTTGCCGCCAGAGAGCTGTGTTAGGGCGAGTGCTGTGTGCATGTGTGTGTGTGTGTGCTACGAGGACGCGAGATCAATAAACTGTTTGCAGGCTTTTGCGCTCGCCAGATCGTCCGCTCGTACCTACGCACGCACGCAGACGCCCACCAAGCAAACTCTGTCCCATGTGTATGAAGGTGCAAGTTTGGTGGTGCCATAGGGCTGAGAGAAATGGGTGATGAATAGCTATGTGTGTGCGTGTGTGCATGTTTGGGCACAAACACATGGAGTGAATGGGTGGGTGGGTAGATAGGTGTGTGGGATGAACATAGCTCAGGCGCGGCCTTTGAAGAGGAAAATGGTTTTGGAGTGGGGGAGGAAAATGGGATGGAAGGGAGGCCATATAATTAATGACCCAGCAACGCGGAAAATGCCTCCAAAACAGTTGCTCTTTTGCGAGCTACTGGCTCGGTCTGATTATTCCATCACCATACGAATAAGGCTCATCACTTCCTCGACATTAAGCACTTAGCTCCAATTTCATAGCAGACCCCCGTTCATCTGCACCTGTATTTAATGCGATGGGCGTTGAATATACACATACATATAACATGTGGTTTGCGTACTGAGTGGTCCGAGTAATTCCAAAAAACAGTGACGTGAAGGAAGAAAATGTTCCTGCCTGCACATATTAGACTAAGCAAGAAGAAGAAACATGGAACCAGCGAGGATGATTTAAGGGATTCGGAGTGCTCATGCATGAGGCGGGAGAGTAGGAGCAGCTACGACAATCTAAAGACCGGAAGTAGTTAGTCACTAAAGGCGTTAATTACCCTTCCTTCTAGCCTTGAGTACTCACTCGATAGATGACTACGCTTTCCTGCTCAATAAAAGACGCCATGTCCAAGGCGGATAATCCAGTCGTGGTGTACCACACACTGTGTCGGTTGCTCTTTGCGAAGTTGCATCTTTTATAATAATGATAAAAACATGCACAACTCCTCACTTTCCAATTTGTATGGAACAGTTGGTAGTAAATTGCGTTTGAGCGCATTAGCAACGGGTTCATGGGTTAAAATTTGCGGTATGCCTTGGAATACTCTCCCACCATATTTTTATTATCCTGATTATTGAAAACTTTAAGCCTTAACTAAGTGGCAGTAAATATTGAAGTAATGAGGACTGGGTTGACAAATGACATCTTCTCCATGCTATCAATCGGCTCTGGCGACTCCATTATGGTTGACAAGGTCGTTCGCAAGTATGGTGACGACGGAAAAGTTGATGATTGTGATGGGTATATGTGTATACATATACCTGCACTCACACATCACCGAGTTTAGTCCAAATGAGAGTCTGTTTACCTTACGAGCGCTCTCATCTCATCCGGTGTAGGTATGTGCATGCGCGCGTGTTTGTGTTGGTATGTGTAGCGGACAAAGTTGCAACCACTCGTGGGTGCGCTCGCACCTATACGACATACATTCATACGCTCATGCATACTTTATGCATGACCAAAGATTAAAACGGACTAGTGTCCACGTACAATACAAATTGAGAAAGTCGGACTCGTGGACGCTTGCGCAAACGCGTGCAGACGTGCTTCTACCCTCCAGCTCGTGCATGCCACCATCATGTGATTACAGTTTATATAATCAAAGTCCTGCCTTCACGAGCACCAGCACTCAGGCGCACGGTCCTGCAACGACACATAAACACACGACTTCGACGCGTCCCGAGTTAGCATAGCCAATGAGTTGACTGCCTATATTCAACACCGCCACTAATACTGTAGCCAAAATTGGGCTTGAACAATGGGAAGAGATGCAACACAACTTTCCGAATCCATTGAAGAGGTGACGTTTGTTGCCTTCTTTCCAAAAACTGGAGTCTCATAGACTCTAATAAAGTCTTCAGTCCTTGAAGGCGTGAAAATCATGCTTCCAAACATCAAACATGCCTGGGTTTAGTGGACAATGGGTTTTGCCAATCCCAATTCGGTCCAATTTAATCTACTCTTCCCATTGTATAGAATTTGATTTGGCTTAAGCCCAATATTGTACACTTTGTTTTGAGGTTGTGCGAAAAATTTCTTTTGAAACTTACACTACTATGCAAAGAAAAACTGAAGTTGCACACAGCATGGACGAAGTCAGACAATGAGCACGCCATCTCACAGAGCACAGCGAGTAATAATAACGAAGTAAACGATAATTTATGCCAAAGCCAGCATGGTGTACTCATGAAACTTTAGCCGATAGCTCTTATTTTCGACTGTAATCACAATCAAATAAACAACGCCAATCGTGCCAACGAGAAAGCGCTCGCATGTGATCCAAAAATTGCATACCAAAATGTAGTGGTTCTACCTGTTGGGTCAAAGAGCGCCAAGGACTGAGAATGCGGTGGGCGGAATGCAGCTCAAGCTAGATTTGCAAGCACCTTCGGGACTGCATGCGCTAGCAATCTAAAACCCAGAGACGAAAGTGGACTTTGCGCTCCTGGCATAAAATAAGTAGAGAGGGAGAGCAAGAGCAAGGCGTTTCCGTAATTTCACCTACAGTTCTGCATTTGAACGTGCACATAAGGACAGCTTTAAAATGTGATGTAAGTGATTTTCCCCAACTTAAGGTATTGGAAGGAAAGCAATGGGATGGATGAAAGGCCCCTTATGTTTGTCTATTCACATAATAGCGGGGAGGCGGTTTACTCATTCAGCTAGCCCACCCTCTGTCCTCGGTGGTGTTATTCTAAACATTCTTAACCCATGCTATGCTGACTGAGCAGGGTAAGGTAAACAAAGTTCACTTGCTGTATTGATTTTTGCAAATAGCTGTTTAACTTGAGCCGTCTGACGATGATAGTGCATGCTAAGTAATTCTGCCAATCACTACCTGAGCAGAATTCGTCAAACCAATCAGAGATAAGAGCGAAAGGCTTCTCATGGAGATGTGCGTGAGTAGAAGGCGGGTGGATGCTCATTGGTGAATGTGTGAGATGTGCGAGCATGCGCCCACGGATGAGAGGATCGTCTGCCTCTATTAGTCGCGGCCATAGCCGGAGTCTTGGAGCCACGACTGTGACATGAGTCATCAAATAGGTGAAAGGGAGACGCACTAACGCACACACCAGTCACCACCACAGTGCCGTCTAAGGAGGGCTGGGGATGAGGAAGAGGGGTGGAGGGGTAAGAGAGAGTTAAATGGGCCGACTGGTTAAACCATGTGACTTGAGTGAACAAAGCTGCTCCCCACTCCCCGTTTGTTTGTGCAGTTGGCATATATGAGTCTTAGATGGAATATATCAATTCCATGCATTCGGCTCTAGAAACTAGCACGAATCTTCGATATTAAAGGATAAAATGGTACACGATTCAATCACTAATATGCATGGACAACCTCCAATCAAGTCGCATCAAATACGTCCGCAATCAATACGATTGCATAACCAGAAAGTTATATTTCAACAACACTGTATAACAGTTGAGAAATAAAATGGTCGATCTGATGCACATTCACTCACCTTCATTAACAATTATTATTACATTGTGCTCATCACGTAGTCTGCAAAAATCGATTTTAGTGCTAAAAGGTCGCAGGCTCCGCAAACTTTATTTAAAATGCCATAGATATTCGAAGGTAGAATAGCACTTCAAGCACACCTTTTAATACAGACAATCAATCACATGGCTTTGGGAAGAGCAGCTAAGACTAAAAAGATCCGATTTCACACATTTATATAGGGCATCCATGCATATTTGAAAAAAATCTTTTTAAAGCAAAATAAGTACTGGTGGGTTGTCAGTGCCAAATAAACGTAAGCCAAGAATGATAAAGATTGAGTACACAACTCTTGTGGATGTGAAGTTATGAAGGAACATATATGATTGCTCGGCTCAACTGAATGTATACCACGCGAGTGTTTCAGGTGACAGCGTTTAACCCAGGCTAATCTAGGACAGAATTCACCACATTTTATCAGGGGCTGCATAAATTAAGGCATGGGGACCTCTGAGAGGCCCTTGAATGGACTCGATTTAGTGATTAACCATTGCGGAAGAATTAACATATCCAAATATGACTTATGTGTGAGTACGAATAGACATTTAATAAAGTCAATTAAATACAATACGAAATGCAATTTTGACGAAACCCGAAAACAACTAATACGAAGTCCTCTAAAAGACAGCTTACCAGTAACACACTTCATAAAGATTACAAGCAACAAAACTCCTTTACTAAAGTCTTTTTTATAAGTCACAACGCTAATGATGCCTTAGTAGCGCTAAACGGACCGATATACCGAATGACGTTAGAATAAATAAAAAATAATCAATAATTTTACCCTGATTTGAGGAACACAACTATCATTGTTTCCAAGAGGTAAAGGAGTCAAGGATGGATTAGCACAAATACTAAGGAGGTTGGTTTTAAATACTTTCTTTAACAATACTGAGGTAAAACGAAGAATATGGCAGTAAATTTAGACTTACAGGAGTGGTGGCTTTTCGCCGACGAGAACCCTGAACAGAGTTTGTCCTCTCTGGAACCGTTTGAATTGGTTCACTCTGAGCCAAAAACCGGGAGGAAGTGCTGCCTACCGCTGAAGTAATGGTTGGAGGGGACGACGACTGCGGCGGCAAAGTAGCGGCTATTGCCGCTGAAGGATTTGAGGGGCAATTTGAGGATTGAGGTTGCAAATGTGGTGGACTAGTTAAGCCCACCCGAAGACTACCCACAGTGCTCGAAGGAGAGAAAGTAAAAGGAATTGTCATGGTTGTTGCTGGTGCTGATTCCGAGTTCAGTATAGCATATCGAGTTTCCACAAATTTATATGACGTGGTCTAAAATAAATGAAAGTACATTTTATATGGATAACAAATTACGAGAAATGAAGATGTAATATGACATTTTACTTTAAATTACCTCAAAGTTAAAATGATAGAGTTTCATATGCTCATCAAGGAGGTTTCTTTCTGTTGAGGAGCTACCACATTGAGGACAGGAAAGCAGCAAAATCGACTCAATTGACGAATGATGATTTTTGATGTGTTCTCTCAAGGTTGAGAGAAGCAATGTAGAAAAATCACACGATGAACAACGAAGCACATGTACATAATTACTTGAAGTACTTGGAGTTCTTGTTAATATAATGGACACCGGCCGCGCATTGTTATTTGTGTCGGTATCACCTTTTAAAATGCAAGGAGAAGCCTCAACATTGGTAACTTTGAAGTTCGCCATGTTAAGACTGAACGTTGATGGCATAAGCGATTTGGGATCTGCACAATGTAGAGTCTCCATTAAAAGGTGGCACGAGCAATAGTCATGACTTCAATCATAAATATAGAATAGGCGCGCTAAGGCTGACTCTAGTTGTCGAGATACAGGTAATTTACTTTACAAACTTAAACAAAATTAAAGGTCGTTATAATTCTTTAGGCTTGATCTTTAACTTTCATTAAATGTAAGAAAGTAAAAAAATTATATATTTATCTAAGTACGTCTATTAATGAATATATACCTGTGTACTAGATTAATACTTTAAGCAGAAATTAGAATAAGTTAATTATGGATTACTTGTAAGCCAACAACTTATAGTAGTATCGCCGATACAACAAAGTATTGTTAATAAATTATTACAAAATTTTAAATGAAAGTTTTTGGTCGGTGCAACATTACACAAAAACATCAACAGTGACTGTGGAATTTCCCGTCCCACTCTCTCGGTCATTTACTTTCATCTCCATAAATCAAGGATTGCGTAAAAAGTTTTTTGGACATATTTGCATAGTTTAGAGCAATAATGAAGGTTGAATTTAGCCGCGGGGTTACCCACATCACTCTCGGAAAACGTGGGCATGCTCTTTTGGCACGGGATGTGTCATCTGTAAGAGCAATTTAGACACTTAATATGCATGGTCTTAACAATTATTGACTTTGTTTTAAAAGATTAAGAAAATAGCAATATGTATGCACAATTATATCGAGGAGAGAAGGAATCTTGGAATACTTGGATAGCCTAATCTCAAGCCTTTACAAAGAGGACAAAATAACCATGTGGTTGTAATCTAACCGATTCCAAGTTGTGGGTTATGACACTTCTTAATGGTAGCAGGAGGTACAATGAAGAGCGTAAATAATTGCGCTTGGAGACAGGGAGCAATGAAAGGGCCTTGGCTTGACGAACCCACGCCGTCGAGAGCACGATGAATGTTGAAGTTACCGTCAATCATTCAGGTAGTCATATAAACAAAGAAGTGCATTGCCATTGTCTTCTTTAGGGTAAGGTTTGCAGCCCACTTTCTCAGTACTCCTTCAGCACAAGTCATCACATTATTTTGGTGCTGCAAGTAAAGTACGCAATTCACTCTCTCCAGGCATCAACTCTCATGACACTATGGTAAAGTACTTCCCTCTTAGCAGCTTTGACCTAATCTGAAAGATTACATTCGGCCTGAACATACGGATCGGAGTCGCAAAATTTCTGTCTTACATCATTAGTGCCTAGGGCCAGATATTGGAATAAGGAAAACGAGAAATAACATAAAATCGTGTAAAACTGGGTTCAGCGTAGTGCCAACACCGAAATTCAAGTGCGATCGCGATTAAGATTCAGCAGGATTGAATATTTGTATTCAAAGAGGCGGGGTGGAGATTATTCTTTAGCTTGGACGAAAGGCTGGACCATGCAGGCAAGTGTAAGGTGAATATCAAAAGCAACCGCCAATAAAACACAGTCAAATAAACAAGATATTGCTCAAGTGTTAAGCAACCTTAATACGTATAGATGATTTCCTTCTCTTATGGGTCTTATTCGATGCCTTTGCCGCTACCGGACAAAAGCAACGCATTCAGTGTTGGCAACTATACTCACGAGCTATTCATGAGATCGTTGAGTTTTGCTGCTGTAAAAGACATTTGGTCGATGCAAAACTTCGTCTGTTTATCTGCTGATTTCAGTCGGGGTTACTTAGAGAGCTGGGCCATCTCAAAGCCACAATTGTTATTCCTAATTTAGCCCTAATTTCATCAAGTTTGCATTCAAGAATAATGGATGAGAAATTCCGTTAAACATCATGACAAGACAAGAAACAATAAGTCTATTAGAAATTTTATCTGAATCATTACGGATTTGGGTGCAATTACCTGTATGCTTCTGCTATTGTTCTCTCCTGCAATATTGTTCGCAATCTTTTACTGTCCAAATCGTTATGATGGCTGAAAAACACTGTGATCTCCATCTCCAAATATGCTCACTCTTGACTGCTTTTTTGGAACACCCCACAGATGGCTCAGATGGTCAGGACAACGACGCACTCCTCCAAGCAATCCAGTAAGTCACAATTCTCTTTGTCTTGCCTACTCCTTTTTGAGTGCCATAAGCTTTTTGTGGATACCGGGGAAAATAGAAGGCTACTCATGCACTTTCCTCCTGAACTCAGGAACGGCCATGTTATTATTAAACTCGCAGGCTTTCCTGATAATTTGTAACAAAATACAGATGGCTCCTCCAGTTACAAAGCTATGCCCTGAGGAGGGAAGGGAGATATTGTTAATGGAGGATGCCTTCATTGGAGTCACAGTCGGGAAGGTAGGTTAGGAGATAAATTTCGTTCTATGCCCGGAACTTGCCTAGGGTATGATAGTGGGAGTTGGCTTTACGCCAGTCTCAAGCGATTTTTAAATTTGTGGAAGGACCCAGCCTAGTCCTGAGAACAGTATCGCGATCCCTCAGCCTTCACCGCCTTACCCTTCACAGGGGCCAATCAAAGCAACATCTGTCCTCAGCCAGAAAGGTGGCGAAGCTGGGGCAAATGAACCGGTGAGGCCAAGCCGTTGAGGAAAGTGCCGAGGCGCATAGCACTGCCTCTCCAAGACGAAGTACATCGGGCCATATACATCGTCATGAGGCGCCCTAATTGCACTAGTAAAAAGGGGTGATGGTAGTCTGCGCCTGTTTTGAGGATAAAAGGCTGAATGCAGTGATGAAGAAGGACGCGTTTTCCTTTCCGCCCATTAACGACTCACTGGAGTCGCTACAAGGGATCAAGTGGCTCTACACGTTAGACCTGACATCCAGCTGCTGGCAAGTGGAGGTAGAGCGGAGAAAGATCGGAAAAAATGGCAATCATTGTACCATTGTACGCTGCGTGACCTTCCAATGACTAATGCAGATGGCATTGCGAGTGCATCGTCTACGCAAACGACATCCTCATGTTCGGGGAGACATCCAAAAGCATAGGTCTAATCTCCTGCTGGGGCTAGACCGTCTTCACAAGAAATACTGTTCCCCTAGAACACAATCCCTTTCTTGGGACACACGATCTCTGCCGATGACATGGCAGTCTCAGAAAATGAAAAAAACAAGTTAAGATGTGAACGATGTCCATTAACCAAACTGAAAGAAAGGTGGTGCTCATACTGCCCTATCACACAGACCTCCTTCTGTCAGTAATGATAGTGTTGCAGTGGGTTCATTGATCAGAGCTCCAACTCCGATACACCTGTGGTGTCCAAGAGAATAAAGATATCCACGGCCAAGTCTACAGTCGAGGAGATGAGCCCGGTGGGCAGAACAATCAAACGGATATGGCAGAACTGGTAAGAAGTCTCCTAGAAGGATAGCATAATGCAGTACAAAGACAATTCAGCGAGCCTAAATGTCTCGTGGTGCCAGGCTCTGTTTGAGCTACATGAGCAACAAGGCCACGCAAGGGAAGGGAGGAGGGTTGACGCAATGTTTTGTTTATGTAACTACTTGACGTTTGGCGGTCACTTTAGGATTCGTCTGGCCCTTGTACTAGTGAGTTGGCCTTCGGACCATGCTCAGGCCCATTTGCTCTGTTCTCTTAGGAATGCATTTATCCAGCCTCTTTTACTGTCTTCTTCCACCCTATGGGAAGTTTCGAAACGCTACAGTTGATGCCATGGACAAGAGGTATTGGTGGCTCTCGCTGACATTGGATGGCTTTGATTTCTGTCGCACGTGATCCAGCTGTATCAGATCCAAGAATCTACACCACAAAGCGGTCGCTCTTATTTAGTCTATGTTCATGAATTTCTCAAAGGAGAAAGTAGACAAAAACGTCATTGACCAACTTTCAACAATAGAGAGAGAAAACTGCTATATCTTGGTAGTGATTGACTATTTTACTGAGATTGCTGAAGCTGAACTCTTAAAGGCACAGGGCACTTAGGCAGTAATTGCAACGCTTTTTTTCCAATAGTTCGGTCTGCTACTACAGCAGTTCTGATCCGGTTCACAGTTAACAAGGCCATAATTTTGAAATTCGATCCTTTGTGTAACTACGTAAAACTTTTCGGAATTACAAAACACGCACAACACCTGGACATCCGCAGCACGAACCGTACACTCCTAGACCTCTTAAAGGCTTTTGCTAGAGGCGCACAACATGAAAAATGGGGTCTACAATTGGAACGTGCCCTTTCATCACACTGGGCTACCGCCCACCCCTCGACAGGAGCTCCAACTTTTAAAATGCACAAAAGTCACGAATTAAGGTTTCCCTCTGATATCGCTCCGCCCAGCAATGAAGAGCTGAAAGATGAACACTGGACTATGTCGTAACACTAAATGGATGCTTACGGGAGGTATTTGATGCGGCAGAGAAGCAACTACAGAAAGCACGCGCCTAGCAAAGAAGGTTCTGTGACTGGTGGGTCAACAACGATGTTTACAAGGGAGGGGACCTAGTCAAATTATGCAGACCAGTTCTCACCTCCCCCTCCCTTCCCTACGGAAACACACTGGGCACCCTACTATCCATAGTCCAAGGTCCCCCACAGTGCAGTTAAGTTGTGTCCTCAACGTACTTTCTCCGTACACGGCCGAAAACAGTCCACCATAACAAGACGCGCTACAGGGACAATCTACCACTGGGTCATGAAGATGCAGTTTACGCGGTAGCGGAGGCGAGGCGATCCCCTGAAGTCGCAGTATGAGCCTTAAAGACTAGCAACGGGGCAATTTAACGCATACTGTGTTTGAATTTTCCTGAGGCACATGAGGCGGATTTATTTCGAATATCGTGTTCAAGGAGCATGTGGTGGAGAAGTCACTTCCTCAGTAGCTCTCTTTGTACTTAAGTTTATTCCTTTCGCCTATGTAAACCCTCCATATACTGCTACATACATCCATTCAAGTAGAATAATTGCCTGGAAGTCCTAGAAAGATGATTTCAGAATCGAGAATTACGGCTGCAATGAGGTAGGCGCAAAGCAGGGTAGATTGCTTTTGGAGGTCGTACAGTGAACATTAAGATGAATGGGCTGAGAAGAAGGTAAAGAGGTCACAAGGCGGCCAAATACTCAATTCCAAATTTGAGTAACCTGCAGACACCTTTATAAGCACGCATTGTACTTAATAATAACCGGTTAGGTAACATTGATAAAACAAGTTAACTTGTAGTTTTCGAAGTGTTCGTGTCCAAATTGTGTGCATAAAATTGTTATTCTCTCTTGCGTGCATGCAATAATTTGTTTCAGTATGCGAAACCTGCGATGCTCTATTTCAAACTGTCCCTGTAGTTACGCGGATCGCTGCGTTTGGCTATTTAGGGATGGGCGAGAACGGTGGAGGTGATTTATCAATACTAAAACCAAGTCTGACTTATGCTGCACTCAATTTCATGCGTTTGTTGGTTTTTCCCGCCTGTGGTAAATGTTTTCGAAAAGTGTATTTGTCATTCCTCGTCTTGTTTTTGACCTAGGCGGTGATTTGCTGTCCTATAAATGTCGAAATTTCAGATAATATGGAACGTTTGATGCTGTTCAGGCCACTTCAGCAGGCTAAACGTAATGATTATCTACAATGGGACGAATACTTCATGGCTCTTGCCCTCCTTTCCGCTATGCGGAGCAAAGATCCCGTAACTCAAGTATGCATATTTTATAACGTTATTGAATCCTTAAGAAGGGATATTTTGGCTTCTGAAGTGCTCACTTTCTTTTTACTTTAAGGACAATCTAAATTTGTTTTGGTTACTTTTATGAATAATGTAATCAGATGGGTACCTTAAGATTTTAGAAATTTTAATCCATTTTGCCCAAAACAGCGCAGTCGCCATTTTCAGGTTGGTGCTTGTATAGTCGACAATGAAAACAAAATCGTCTCCGTGGGTTATAACGGTATGCCCGTTGGGCTCTCGGACGACGAATTGCCGTGGACAAAGAGGCAAGAAGATCCATTGCAAAACAAAAATTTTTACGGCACGTCTTATCCCTAATGCATTTTGACTATATACAACATCAGTTGCTGAACTATCTGTCTATAATTCGGTTTTACGATTATGTTACTGTTCCTCATCTTTAGTTTGTCATGCAGAACTAAATGCTGTGCTCAACAAGAACACTTTAAGCGTCAAGGGTTGCAAAGTCTACACCACTCTCTTCCCGTGTTATGAATGTGCCAAAGTTATGATTCAGTCAGGCATCAGGGAAGTTATTTACTTCGACGAGAAGAAGACCATCACTCCATCTGGCGATGCTTCAAAAATTATGTTCTTGAAAGCAAACGTAAAATTGACGTAAGTAGTCACTTTCCTGCATCATATCCTAAATGTCAACTCTTATGTCAAAATAGACCTTTTTTACAGTCCTTTTAAACGAACCAACCGGAGGATTACGATCGACCTCAGTTGAATGTCATGATATTTAACAGTTTTAGGATGTGCGACAGCAACCCGTGGCTTTTACTTTTCTAGTTAGATGACAATACAATCACCTGGTTATGTATTTGATGCGTCTTCTGATTTACCACTCTCTTTTTGATATCTCAAGAATTCCATCATAACCCCCACCTCACACTGGGATGAATTTGTGATGTGAATTGACTGCACGAGTCTTTGTAATTCACAATAATATCAGATTTCGAGTGACAAAAAGCATAACCGAGCCCGTAATTGTGTGTTTAAATGTGTACCGTTTTATTGAATTTTCAAACTGTCATCAATTTGTCCAAGGCGGGGGACTCGATTCCACTCGAGAATGAAAATTGCAGTGCGTATCATTTGCCCGGCATGATGTAACGTGCTCACTGCCTAACTAGCGTATTCAAGCGAAAAATCAGAACGCAACAGGCGATTCTGGTTATTCGATTGTTAATCCTTCCGCCACTCACTTCCAAACTCGCTGGCCGTCATCACCTTGTGCGTACGTGTTTGGAAGACTAGATGTGTGAACTATCAATTGGTAGTACGGCTGGCATTATGCATGGAACCAGCAATTCTAGAACTGTTTTGAATGCCTTGATCAAGTGACGTAATGCATGCGAAACAGTAACAAGTTCGCAGCCAGGCATAGATGAAACCAATTTTCGCCTTAGGAGCACGGCTACCCTTCTGAATCTGATTTCAAGCCGTTAAAAGGTGACACTTCTCAGTCACCGAATGGATGGTACAAAAGTCTTTGGCATTGCCTAGGCGATGGCTTGGGATTTGTGGGGGTTGAATGGGTGCGGCCGCTTATCAGCATTTTAAAGCGTAAATGTTCAGTCTATGGCCATAAATGTACTGCTTGCTATCTAACTCCACAACCTGTATGTCACAATAATATTGTCTGAAGTTTGGTTTTATGGCGACTGTTTTGTGATATGGATAAAACATGGTAAGTTTGATGTGTGATGATGGGAACATCGTGGCACACTCATTCTTGGGAAACCTCGACCAGATATCATTTATAGATCCACCAATTGGAGGGCAAAAGATCTGGGAGAATTGATGAAAACGTTATGTATTAGCGGACGGTAGCAAGCTTCAAAACTCAATTCGCTTCCCACTTCTCCCTATCACAAGATGCCAACAAGGTTGGTGAGCACAAAGAACCCCAGTAATAATTCACGCTTGCAAGGTTGTGCTTTGATTGTTTCTGATGGTTATGAACGGCGTGACTCCAGTGCATGAATCCAGTCAACAACTAGGAGCAATCTGCCCCAGAGGCCACCACAACAGCAATGACTTCAATGTCATCAGCAGTTCACTGCCATAGACCGCAGACTCATTTATTTTACTTCCAAACATGCGAAGCGAGACCACCTCAAACGTGGTCGAAATTACTCCCAGATCTGTGGGACAACGCATAACCCCAAGGATTCGCTCGTGACACAAGGTAAATCTTGGGATAACAGACAGGAGCCGGCTCATTCTCATCGTCATCTTTCTGACTCCCTTGGTAGCATTTCTCTGAATGACAACTACCCAACATTAATATTCGACAATCGCACATGAAACCGGATATAATGTCGAAAAATGGGTGCGAGTTAAGGTGGGACTACGTTAACTGCGTCCACAATTAAGGATGAGTTGAAAGCTGCTGTCTCGGCGGAAAGGGGAGCATAGATAGCAGTGGTTAATATTTTAACAAATGAACTACTTTGAAAAGCTTTCAACACTTCGTTCTCAACAATGGAGAACCATTTCAGTAACCCAGGGTTTCAAATGCTTGGTCGTCAATCTGTAGACTACAATATAGTATACAAAATGATTTACAGCAATTCTATGCACAAGCGAGCCTCAAACAACATCGAAGCAGAATTTTGGTTCTCCAGTGTAAAAGTCAAAGCTACTTTCCACCTTCAAAGCACGAGGATGTTTCTTCGATCTCAGTTTGTCACTTAGGCTGGGATTCAGGAAGACTACTCCTGAGTGAGGACCAGTCTTACACCACTCCACTTCCTTGTCCACTTTGATGGGTTTCATAGGTCCTCCAACTACCTGCCACACTTCGTCAGCCATGCGCCACTCAGCCCATAACGCCACCGCATTGACCGATTGTTCGTTTGTGGAGAGTGACAGAGTTTGAGTTTGGGCGACCTGAGCTTCAAGAGACTTAGGTGCTGCCGGGCCATGAGAAGAGAAGATGGGTGCATCAATCAGATGCATCTCGAAAATAGGCTTCGGGAGCGACCGTGCTTTACCCATATACTGCCACAGAGGCTGAGGTTCAACTGGAGCGTCTGTGGCTGCTGCAGCCGCCAAAATCATCTCATCGAAGAGGCGCAAATCGAACCCTTCGCAGTCGGCCCCAACAGGTGCGCGGATTTTCCAAAGGTGTTCAAATTGCATGGCTACTGCGCATATACGCAGGTGTGTAGGTGCTATCAGCCGACAGGGATGTCGAGGCAGTCGCCTCTTAATTTGTCCAAAAACGTACCAAAATGTTATGGAGTTCCAAGGAAGCAAAGCAGTTGCCACAAAAGGCTCCGAAATTATGCCTATTTCCACAGGTGTGGGAGATTTTTCAACTAAATTTTCCAGCGAATTCAATAGATCATCTACATTTTCCTCGAGGATGATAGGAGAATGAGCCTTGCGGTAAACAGGGCCCATTATTTTCAAAGACATTGGTGAGGTGTCCAAATGAAATATGGCAGCTTTACCGGGAGGTAGAGAGTGATGAATTTGAAGTGGGACATGAGAAGCATCGGAGACGATTACGAGAGCAATGGATGGTGTCTGGAGAGCAGATACGTAGTCGACGACGGATTTGGTAAGTCGAAGAGAGTCTATCCGAAAGTGAGGATGGTTGAGTTGGGCAAAGCGGTAGCGGGGCCAGGCGACGTGGGCGAGACAATGACAGAAAGGGGCTTGTTGGTCTATGAGAGGTGGGGAAGAAGAGGCGCGGTGGAGATCTAGGTGCATGGAAAAGGTGTCATGCGAGAAATCGACGCAAAGCGCTTCGCCGACGGAGATGGATAGAGGACAACTACGGGGAAAGTAAACCGCCTGCATCCAATGTTCACGCCATGTTGGAGTTGCACGCGGATCATCAGGGCCAACAGAAATTTCCGTACCAACTGGAGCCATAGTGATAGCTGGAACTTGACCGGAGGGCTCCATTTGCAGCTCCCACCACACTATCATAGCGTGTGCTAAGCCGGCGCGAATTGCCGTTATCGGTTTACCATTAACTTCTAGTGTAAAAGTAATGAGAAGTGGTCAGTTACTCTTGCCACATGGCAGAAGAGTGACAGAGACTAATCTAGATGGATCAAGTTTAGGGGAAAAATTACGATCAAGACACCAACCAAACGGTCTGGTTAGACCTTATGCATGTATTGCATTCAGAGAGAATGAGAATTTGAAAGTTAACACTTATATTGCCTTGGTCAGTGCAAATGCATTGATTTACAGGAGGATCGATTCTGCAGGGAAACTAACCGATAAACTATCGTAATGGATTTGTTCTTATTCGATGGTTTCGGAAATGAAACCAATGTTTCCCCGAAGCTCTTAAAGAAAAAAGCAACTTCGTTTTGACTCTTGAGCCAAGTATTCATATTCATGGTCATGCTTCTAGTTTGATCAATGCACTAATATGGAGTAGGGAAATCACAATTTAAGAAAGGAAATAGAATTCAAAACTACCCACTATCTTTATGTGTAACTACGTGTGACCGGAAGGATGGTTGGAAATCACTTTTATAACTAAAGCTTCGAAGAGAAAAGCCAAATAGAAGCGAAAAGGCCAACTCAAATGGGAACCATAAAATATCGCGTTGTATGTCAAGCCTAAAATTTCAGCATAAAGAGAAAAATAAGGGGCTCAATTACCGGTAATTCGTTTCATCTCTTTAAGTTTCAGGTTGGAAGAATATGGAGCGAAATCAAATTCATGGAACATCAATGGAGTCTCAAGGAGACACCGAACAGAGCCGCGATCCTCGTCTCCTGTGAGAACCTCATCACGGATAAAATTGAGACGCGACACCTGGAGGTCGAAAACAACGGGTGAACCGTGGCAGCGACGCATATCCTCCGAGGGGAAGGACAAGCCATCTCCAAAGGGTTCAATTTGATTGTGAGACCAGAGGAAGGGCGACTCTACTATCTAACGTGAAATTAAACAAACAAAGCACGCATACCTGTAGATACATTTTGGCCTTACAAGGAATGAGGACGGCGTCTGATGTAAGAAGATTATCGGCAGCATGGAGGTACACCTTCAGAGCGCCCTCTCCAATAAGTTCCGTATCAAAAAGCTCCGCAACAAGGACATTGGCTTTGCATGGCATATCTTCACCAACAACCAAATCCGTGGAATGTTTGTGAATCAACTTCACACGGTCTGTAAACCCATTGGCTTTCAAGATACGCAAAGCGCAGCTGGCGACAGGACCAAAGGCCTCACAGGCGACAACCGAGTCCGCGCCAGCTCGCGCTGCCATCATTGAAAGGAGACCCGTCCCACTACCGATATCCAGCACATGCACCTCCTGGCCAGCGGCCTTCATGCCCCCAATGACGTGACGCAAGGCCTCGTAATAGCGCCGATTCCGATCGCGATCATGCAACATATCAGCGTAAGCAGATTGGGCTACCTCTTGCTCAAAATCGTAGTCATCACCCACATCGTTCCATTGAATCATACCAGTGATTGGGTTGAAGCAGGAAGTAAAAGTGCTGAGAGCATGTCCATGAGAGCTTTTCACACACGTGGACATCTTAATTGGTGACAGAAGCCGTAAGAAATTCCGCAGGATTAGACCGGTTACAGACATACCAAAGTTGATGGCGCATACTCCACCAATAAGATGATTGAAGGGTAAGATAATGCCATTTTAAAAAGCAAGCATAGCATGAAAGTATGATACATTCGAGTGGGAAAAAATTAAGGCGGAGCAACGACAAAATAGCTAAAAATAACTCTACACCACCGAAGAATCGTCCCTGAAGGCAGGTGATTGGTTCAAACTAGAAATATAGAGGCGTACGAATCGAACTAAAACTCGCGAAAGGCATCTAACAAGCACTCATAGTTAAAGGTGTGCACACATCGCGTAAACAATACCATGGAAATACAAAGTAAAATATGAACTGATTTCCGCATAGAAAAGTGGTAAAGATCAACAGACACCTGAAACACACGAATTTAATAATAGTTACCTGACCACAGTCCAAATGAAGTAGTAATTTAACCAAGTACTTTGTAATAAACTCTATTTAAATGTTAATTTTATCTGAAAGGCAGCACTTGCAAAAATAAAAGTTCTGTCCTAAAACCTACTAGCCAGACAAACGCTGGTATGAAAAATGTTACAACGTAAGTAAATTAATAACAGTCGCTTTTCTATACCCTTCTGGACCAATACAAACCAATTGTAAGGCTAGGTGGAAAATCTTGAAGCTTTCA
>UYWX01000295.1:0-19944 GCA_900622495.1 Hydatigera taeniaeformis
AGGAAGAGTTGTTGAGACAGTGATGTTGCTGCCACAACGGTCTAATTTTTTCTCTCTTTCAATTTGTTTGTGAAGGTATGCTTCTTTCTATAGGTCGCTATCGTATGCAAATGGTTGTTAGAGTATAATAAAGTACCCCGCACTAATGGTACGAGGTGACCTTGGAACTAAATGGACCGGAGCTGAGGCGTTTTACGTGTATTCGAATATTTTAATTGAAAAATTTAATGACTTTCTTGATCTTTCGATTTGTTTGACTCGTATTTCGGATTCAAAGCACTCCTTCCACTTGAACCTCCCTACGTCTCTTATTGTGAGCTCTTTGTGGCCTTCAATGTGTATTTCTACATTATTTAAACTTAGTTGTTCAGTTACCATTAAATGGTCGACTTTTATTTATAAAGTGTGTATGTGCCTTTTATTTTGCATATTTTGTTTCGTTATTATTTGGCGAAGATACTTGGTTTCTGAAAAGCATTGTTTTAGAATATATTGATGGTAACCTGTTTCGAGTGTTTCAATGGCTTTAAGGTCTCAAGGAATAACCCTAGCATTATCTATCTCAACGTATTTCTTTGTTATATATTTCGTGACTGAATTTTTAAACAACGAACAATTATTCGATTGTACTGCGTTCTCCGAACTCTTTTTGACTTTGTATACAAAATAAGAGATTATGCGAATCATGGAGTGGCCACTGCTACAGCACCAGACTAGGTTCATTATTGCATTGATGCCATTCCAGAATGAAGAAGTGATAGTTGGTTCTGCGCCTTTCATGTTCTTTTTTTCGCAGATCCAACGCGATCTTAATCAGGAGACAAAGCTGCTACAGAAAAGATTGGAGAAGGAGTTAATCAAGAAACATGAGTTGGAAGATAGAATTGACGTTCTTTTGCGTGACAAACTCTCTTCCACGAAGACTTCAGCCTACGTGAAGAAAATGGCGACCAACGTGCACAACCAGAGTCGTGAATTGGAGGCTCAGGTCTGTCCAGGAACTTGCGTCATATGGTAGTGCATATCGCTGCATTTTTTTATGCATTTGTAGCATGTTTTTGAAACGCTTCGAGGGCCAGTCTGAGACACTCCCTTTGATGATTCCGCTAAGTTCCTTAGCAGACTTCAGCTAATAACTAAAGGAACATTTTGTAACTTTTTGATGGACCTTAAACAGTAAATGAACATTTTAGTCTCATTTTTAAGGATACGTTTCCTCTTAGTCTTTCTGTTACTATCAGTTTTTTTGCTTATCCGCCCAATGTTACTGTTCATGGGTATGATGTTAATCCACAAAATATACTGGGTCTTTCGTCCCACTTGCACTAATACTTCAATCTGGTAAATTCGATCTCGAATCCTGCAAACTCTTGGGAGGCAACGTTGCGTTGTGTTTCTTAATATAGTGTCTCAGAGTCCAACCACCTTTGTGCTCCTGATAGGTCTTAACTTTCACACTTCTGTCAACTGCTATTGGCTTTTGTTCCACTACGACACTACCAATTGCCTTGGCCCATCCACTTGTCTTCTGCTCAACGCACTTAAGGTAGAACTACAAATTCCAATACTATGATCTGATGTGCGATTATTTTGAAATTTTCTACAAAATTCTAGTCGAAAGACTTACCTTCTATGGAATAGTTTGATATACATTTTAAAGCAAAAAGATATCGTTGTTATATTCAATTAAACTTTTCTTGGGTAATTTGGCTATCACTGATTGTCACTGTTAAAAATATAAAAACTCTTTTGCGGACATCACTTGTTGCGCACTGAGTGGTGAGTGGAGTTCATTGCTAATGACCGGTTAAGGGAAGGGTGCTATTGGATGCGCACAAGACGTACCGATAATCATAGGGGATCCCACCAACAGCCTTGATCTATGATAACGCAATGCGAACTGAACCGAAGCATTTAATCGAGTTAGGATACCTTTTCGTTCAATCACTAGACAGGTGTTGTTCTTGACCAGATACAGACAAGTATTTTCATTAAAGGCAGCAGTATTGGAAAATACTCTGGCCAATGATGCTCTTGAAGTTGCCCGGATTCGGGCGGAGACAAAGGTTATGGAGGAGCAAGCTCAAGGCCTAGAGAAGGAGATCGCAAAACGCTCTGATGACTTCGCCTCTCTGCAGCAGAAGATCAAGCAGGCCAATCTTACAGTTCAACGCAAGCAGAATCATATTGACGCACTTAACCGCAAGCTGCAACATCTGCTGAAGGATACCGGGGTAGGTACCAGATTATTGGATAGTGATTCAGCGTTATTTGCTTTCGTTTACGTCAAAATTTCAAACACTACGTATTATATGATACATACTAAAATCTCAAAAAAGTATTAAAGTATAACCGATGTTCGCAAAACCCTATTTTAAAGCATCCTCTTTGCAAATTATTAGTCATCGGTCCATAGCTAGCTTTAACTGATTTACTCAGTATGGGACGTTTTACCTTCTAGGGTATAGAACTAGGACCTCTGGAGATTATGCGCAATCACTTGATAAAGAGCATTGCAGCTAAACAAGAGGAGATCAGCACTCTTGAGCAGCAATGGCTGCGCGAACAGACGGAACTGATGAACCGAGTGAAGGAGAAGGAAAACCTTGCTGAGGAACTCTCTCGCCAACAGGTCTGTCTGGCCGTCTTGAACAGGAAAAAATTGCGGCTGGACTGTAACTTCTTGCTCTTTACCACAATAACTCTGAGAATCGAATTTTTGTCCATTGAGGTGCTACTTTTTGTCAACTTTAAGCCGATATAAATAATATCGAGAAGGAGAAGACACAGTTGAACCGCGACTTGGTGCGCTTGCAAAACAGCATGGTGCGCTTGAATAAGCGCATCTTTGGGCAGCGGTCCAGTGGGACTGCACTGGAACAGGAGAATCGGCTGGCGGAAGAAGATTTTATGCGGCGTATTCGAGAGAAGGAGGCACAAGCCGTAGAATCAGAAGCTCAGTTAGAGGATGCTGTAAGGGAAAAGGAAGATTTATTGGCAGAATTGCTAGAGACGGAGTGAGTTGTGTGCAAATTCTTTCATCTGGCTAAGGTGATTGTTGCTATATGATATGAGCTTTCTGCAGTTTTTTGTGAGGACCTTTGGGTTTTTTTCTTCATTTAATGCATGGCCGTTAGTATGCATTAAGAGGATTGTTAGCCAATACTGAGCATCTCTCAGAATGCACTTGAACATTTAATTTTCGATTTCCAGCAAATTTTGGGTGGATCTCAATTTGTTGGATAGGCAGGTGGTCAATTAGCGATTTTTGTCTGTGGTAATGATTCGACCATGCTTAATTACTTAAAACTTGGCACCTTTTATTATTTCAAAAAAGGAAATTCTGTTCCGTAAATTTTGTCACTGGTTTAGTTTTAATGGTCATCTTCGACACTTTCACTTCTGAGCAAAGGTACCTCACTTCGCGATGATAGGATGCTACTGCAAGAGTTTGTTTAACAGCCATTGCTAATGGACTCAACTTCCTCCAATACAACGTGCGATGATCTATCAGTAATGCCTAGTTTTGTTATGTTCGGAGCACACAGTAGGATTCACTTTAAGGCAGCAATTTTTGTTTGTTTTTGTGATGACTACGCTCAATTGGCCAACTTGTTCGTGTACTTAAAGTTTGTGAATTTCACTTTAAGTTGGACAAAACGCGCAAACTTGAAACACCATAACGGAGAAAAGTTGGGTAGCATATGCTTCCAATCAGGGTCCCCTCCCAGTTACTTTGATTTCCGTAATTGTTATTCCGCGTAATGTGTATTAGGCCGGTGGTTATGATTTTATAATTCTTTTTGTTTGCTCTCAAGGTGAAGTTCAGTCCTGTTGATAGTAAGTTTAATTTAACTTCCCCCCAGAGCATACTTAGTATTTGGAATTTATCTCAATACGCAATCATTTGTGGCTTTTCTGTCTTAGGATGTAGGAATCATCAACAATTTCCATAAGGCTTAATTATTCCAACCAGTGATGCATTTTCAAAGTAAATGCCGTGATGAGATGGCGTCGATGTGATATGAGCATCTTTCCCTTTTTCGCCTTACTAGACGTCACATACTACTGTGGGAGAAGAGAGTGCAACTGATCAATGAGACACGTCAGGCCGTTGACTCAGCCAGTGGTTTGGCCGAATTAAAGGCTATTCGCGTGGAGATTCATCGTATGGAAGCCCGCAAGGCACAGATAGCTCGACAACAGGAGCAGCTGATTCAAGCACTGGAAAAGTCCGTTCAAAAGTAGGTCTTTCATCCCAGTGTAACAGCAGTGGTGCTTTGGTAGCCGGCCATCGTTTAAAAGATCGCCAGTACTTAGTCTAAATCAATCTTTAGGAAACTTAGCCTCCTGTTTCTTACTTACTTCAGAGCGCTACATAGACATGAGAACTCTACGCAAGTTTTTTATTTTCATTCGCACTTTTAGGATATTTAAAATCTGCACAGCACTTCAATATATGCGGGACATCGCTTATCAAAACCTCTCATTTTAATGGATTTGACTTTGTTGAAACATATTGATGCTTTATTGTGGAAATTTGAGTATCTCCATTCGTGTTTAAAACCCGGAGCCTTGCATAAATAGCACTTTTATGAAGTTGCATCTTTGGCATTCCTGCTAAACATAGTGGACCTTACTGCTGTTGTTCCTTCATCCACCCATATCACAGACTTACAGCAAAATTATTGTTTTCCACAGCAACGAAAGTCTAAAGAAAATGTCTCGTGACATCAGACCAACCTAACACGATTGACTGGCAGTCATATCCCTTGAAGTACCAAACATGCTTTAACAATCTGTGAACTACCCATAAATGCTTTACTCTTACGGTTACAACTTAGAGCAATCGTAATCCATAGTATTTGCCACAATTTTCTGGCCTGTTATCATTCTTGAGTTTCATTAAGGATCGGATCCTATAATTGCTTGGTTGCAATTGTACGAAGGCATAGAATGAAAAGGACTTTCGAAGACATGATCAGCGATGTGTTACGCCGTTGACGTGCTCCTGGTTCAGTCTTCGGCCTGTGACTAAGCTGTTTCATGGTTTGCCTGATTTTGAGTCGCTTTTAGGCGTGATTCTATCATAACGCACAACGAGTGCGCCAAGTCAGTGAAAGCCAAGGAAACACTGACGAAAAACACCATACTTCGTGAAATCGAGGGTCTTCGCAGCAAGATTCTCGATTACAAAAAGGCTAGTTCACTTTAATTCAAGTTCTGGAAAATTGTCATTAGAAGTCCAACTTTGATATGGAATGACGAGAACTCGTCTTTTTCAGATTTTAAAGCTTATCTTTAATTTCGATTTTGAAAATGAATGCGCTGCATACTGTATACTGAATGTGCCATACGAACCAGATACGAAATTATAGAAGTAGTCAAAGCATTTAATCAGCATAACTAATCACTATGGGAGGGAACCAGGCAAGGGACTTTTATCTCATTATTAATATTTCTCTCTACCCATCGAAATGCTAGTCTAAATGCAAAGAAGAAGTTATCACATTCCAGGCGTTTCCTGTACTTATTCGACATGATGGTTATGGTTAAGTTCAATTACTCACTATAAGCACTACTTGTGTGCGCATAAGGATATATAAGCTTTCCTGTAACTGACCGTTGTTACTGGTAGTGATGGGTGTCTGTTGCTACTGCTGCGTTTTGCGTGCACAGAAGTGGCCTACTTGGTGGGAACTGACCAGACATATTTTAACACACGACCTGTTCGACTAGCAATCAAGCACATACCATTTTGACCACCTGAGCTTGGTTTCGAGTGTTTTTACTTGTCTCTTACCATCCTCCTCTTTGTAGGCGATCGGTGAGTTCGATGAAGAGTCAGAGAAATTGGAGGCTGAATCAAAGCGACTTGAAGGTGACTTAGAGGCCAAGTATTGTGCATGCGAATCGGTTCGAAAGCGATCAGTTGAGCTGACCAAACAGTTGCAGCAATTAGCTGAATATCGACAAAAGGTAATGATCACTTTCGTAAATCTATCAAGCCCTTTGTCCATTGCTTTCGAGGTTTCATTTCCTACTAGTCTTGCTAAGTTCAATGCGTAGCAACAACTCAGTGTAATTGCTACAAAGTTTAGAGAATGTTTGAGTTAATGCGAATATCGATTCACGGTTGCTACAATAGACTCCAGAATCTTGGCAATCAGTTCCATTTTTTTGAAGTCCTGTCTTATTTTTCTTAAGCGACCAAGCTCATTGTCTGTCGTTTTCATTCCCATGTTTAAAATAATTTTCTGGTTTAAACAATTTTTGCTGGCAAAACGAATCAATTATTAAAAATTATATTAATGCAGGGAACTATTTTGTTATTGTATGCTCTCATAAGAAGCAGAGCTATGAATTACAGACAATGCGATGTTTTATCCTAAAGAGGCACTATAAAGTCTGCTTCTAGTCACGTCCAGTTATTCCACACATATAACACTTATGATTCGTGGTTAACTAATGTAAGGATGTTCTGAGGAGATTTCGTAGATTAGGAGCTTGACCGGACTTTGTGCATGAAATAAACAGACCGGAGCTGCATAATTCAGGCTTAAAAGGTTTTATGAAGCGAAGACTCGGGGTAAGAGAGCAGGCAAGATGGCACCGTAAAATGTACTGTTGGTTAGTTCGCCGATAATTTGTTAGCTGTACGAGCAAAACCTTACGCATAATTGAATAATATTCATGGGTTAGAACAAATTTTTGCTGCGGTTTGTATCGAAAACGGCAAAAGGCTGAGGTAACTCGATGAATGGTTGTGGGGTTCAATGATAGGATCATTTGAACCAGAAATGAATTCAAAAACTTATTTTCTGCCGTTGTCTAATCACAACACGTGTTCTGCATTCGTTACTATTTAGTGTTGAATTTTCCCTATTTACGCCAGCAACTTTCCTTTCATTCATGGCAGGCAATCAAACGTAAATGTTCAAACCCATTTTGATTCCGGTGACAGTAGTTTGAATCTGACACTTATTTCGTGTCAGTACGCGGACAATTCACTTTTCATGACAAAATCATGTTATTAATTCGACTTCAGGCACTTAACTTGTATAAACATTTATTGGTTTGTGAAAAGGTGCAAATTATGTGCATACCGAACATCGTATGTATTTGCTTTTCGTATTCTGGATTTAAGTCGTACATCCCATCAGTCCTCCCGAAATTTCGAAGCCTTATAGCATTATTTTTATGGAATAGAATAGCACACAGTATGCTTAATATTGTGGAAATTTTTTGCACATTATGCTGCAGCGGAACTCAATGACATACACGGTTTGTTACCATTCTTGGACAGATATTTAATCACTTTTCTATCCATACACGGTGCATCTGTTTGTTCTGCCCTTGCAATCACTTTCATGTTCAAGCCTTGACCTCTATTTTGCAGAATCTGATAGAGCTGCAAATGCGCCAACACGCCTCGCGGTATTGGGAGCAGCTGTTGGCTGGCCGCTATCGCCGTATTTGTCCCACTCGGCAGGCGGCACGCAGCGAACGCGAGCGCCAAATCGGTCGGATGCGCTCCATGCTGGCAGTAGTGGATCGGCTAACCTCTGAGTTTCCTATGGTGTGTTTCCCTGCCTGTAATTTCGCGCATAAAATTGGTGTTGGGACTCAAAAATAATCCGCATCTCTTTCGGTATCGATATTTTCTTTAAAACATATTTGGTGATCAGATCGAGTATTTTGTAACTTGGAGTGTATTGTTTCAAGCAGTGTTGATTTATATTGGATGCACCTTTAAGTCAGAGATAGCAAAAGCTGCAAATTTTTAAGTCAACTTGTTACACTCAAACTTTAGTAGCAACTTTGAGCAGGAACAGGTGACTGGTGCATAAAAATCAATTGCTGTTTCTTAAACCCTACCAATTTTCGTCAACATCTTTAGTACAAGTGGTGGTGACAGCAACTGCGTAATTTAGAATTAAAACCTGCTTAGCCAGGCATTCAGAAACCTATAGGCTGTGGGGTTATAATGGCAGTCACTAGTATGCTTGCTGGTTAGTAATTTCGTGTTGAATTGTCGATTTTACTGTCTTGATTGAAACAAAACTGTTACAAGGTTAGGCAGCATTCTAAACCAAAATGAAGTGCCCTTTTTTCTCAAATTCAGGTCAAACACGATCTTTCGGTCGTACGGCAAATACTGACAGAGAAGTTGGAAAAGGAAGAGAACTCAGACGTCATGGATTCTCAAACTGACCGCACCGAATAGAAGTTTAATGGTCTAAATCAATTCAGAGATATTATAGCACTTCTCCTTATAATATAGGTCTTAAAAATAATTGAAAAGAGCTTTTACATGATGTTATGGGGTTGGTAGCATTGGCCGGAGAACATGAGTGTACGAGATGGCATGTAAATGTTTTATTCTTTCACGTAAATGAATTCATGACCTTCAATGGTTTTTATATCATTTTCGAGTTCATTCAATGCCTTTTCCAGTCGTTCTTTCTTTTGTTTCTTATGCAAAGTGTCGATAATGACAGATAGACAGAGAAATTCGCTGTAGACCTGCGAATGTTTTTCCTTTAATAATTTCAGAAGGTTTTCACGCTCCTCTGAGGAGAGACGCGGAAGCTGTTCATGCAGGGCAACTTCATCGCAGTAGCATGCGTAAAGTTCAGAATTTTTAAGTTTTTCTTTCTTCCTTCTTCTTAAGTAAGATGGCACTTTTCCAAAATCCTTAGGATTGAGTAAATTGATTTATTTACCTTTTTATAGATGTAGTCTTTTATAAGGCCTGATCCGTTCAGATTGTACTTGTGGCCAACTTTAGAATCAACAATCATCGGCGCGTGATTTTGGGGTTCGGACAAAATTGCCAGAAGCTTATTTTGATTTATACTATTTAATTCAGAGCGATTTTTGTCACCGAGACTCTGACGAAAGTCTGGTAATGGTGGTTTCTTTCCCGGACAAATGTTTATTTTATCGCTGGCATTGGCATTCTGGTGGATATTAATCCTCGTGTGAGAACGCAGAAAACGATCGGGATTGGGTCGTTCCACTGTTGGTGGGCCCATCGTTTTGAATTTACCGACTTTGTGGTCCGTCATTTCCTTTTTAGCCATGGGTCCATAAACGGATTTATATCTATAGCGGCATATTTTTGGAATCATTTGCCTTACCTTTTTGGTTTTGGTGTAACTGTTGGTTCAACAGGTACCAAATTATATATAGATTCCATTTCTTAAAATCTAAGCTGGCCTAGGAGGCGGCTTTCATGGTTAGGTGCGGAAGAACATTACATACAATTCCAGATAGTTAGCATTAACGAATGCTTGTTGCAGCTCGCAAAAGTTTAAGGACACAATAGTTTAGTACTGAGGTCAAGAATAATGGGATTAGATGAATTTAGACAGGATGAGTGAGGGTGTGTTAGTTCTGAGGAGCTGTGGGGCGTGAGTTCGTACAGTGGTCTCGGTGTAGCTATGGCGATTGTAAGCATTCGCTATGAATTGAAACGAAATTGACCTTGCAACATATTTCAATGTATAAATTAAAAGTTCAGATATTAAGACTAATAATAACACCAAACTGCATTTCGGATGGTTTGTGAACTTGCTGAAATTTTCTAATCGGTTCTTGTAATTAATTATTCGAATTAATTAATTCTTTCTAATTTTGCACTGCTAAATCGAGCAAACTAAAATTATTTTATTGCCATTCGTGTCATATTTGGCTCTAGTCACTCTACTGGTGCTGATTAAATCGACAGTGATAGGTTATTGACTAATCCCTTCTTAATGCTCAAAGCTAATTAACGATATGGCTCTTCGAGACTTCCCACATGGTGAAAGAAGGCAGTAAGTGAAGCCCGATACATGCATTTCAACGAGGACAAAGCAACTGTGTGCGGCCCAAAGGCCAGCCCACGAGTACAAGGACCAAATAAATCCTAAAAGTTACCGCCAAACGTCAGATAGTCACAAAAACAAAGCATTACACTGCCCCTAGCTTCCTTTAAGCGACGTCCTCGGCGCTCCCCTTGGTACACCTCCAGCGCCACACATCATAACATATTCGGTGCTAAAATAAAGCACCCACAGGCTAACCGCGCCAGTCGACGGATAGCATGAGACTGAGAAACCGTACTTGGTCTCCTCTGCAGCTTCAACTGGATCTGGAGTTACATTCATTTTGACAGCCAGATTCAGGACCGCATGCATCTGTTAACCATCAAGTTCTTCCAGAACTAGGCGGTTGAACTCTGGTCTAAAACAGATATGTTACAGAAAAAGCGAGATAGGTCGCTATCCCGTACACAAGGAGAATCGTGGTGCATTCCTGATGTAGGGGAAATTTCGACACGAAACTCTTCCAGATGGTTTACTGCGGTGTCACTTCAGTTGTTAATACGGGAATAAGGTGAACCCAAATGCAGACGTCAGCCTTGACCCCTTGGATGTGAGCAAGTCAGAGATTCTCCGCCGCCGATGTAAATGCGCCTCCTGCACACCGTGAGCACATGCAACAAACGGTAGGTGCTAGGATAGAAGACGTTAAAAATGTCGGGTTCGCCTTCTGCTGCAACCGGTGTGGCGTCCCGAGACTTTTCACTGGGTGGAAGAAGGCAGTAAATGAAGCTGGGTGCATTTATTCCAAAGAGGACAAAGCAACAGGGCCTGAGCATGGCCCAAGGCCAGCTCACGAGTACAAGGACCGGATAAACCCTCAAGTGACCAATAAACGTCAGGATGTCACATAGGCAAGGCATTACAAACAATAATTTTATTTGTGCAGCTACCAAGACTTCCTACGTAGTAGAAGGATATTTGTGCTGAGTACGTGTATTCTAGGATGTTAAGAAGGTATTGCCCGATGGCCAACCTGGGCGTACAAGGCGAGACCAATATCATGGTAGCTATGATAAAACAAAAATTAAAAAGTTAATGTTCATCCAATGTCCTGAGACTTCTCATTTAGTGGAATAAAGATGGGCGCCAACTCACGCGGCAGAGGAAGGTGAATACCAAAGTACTCGCCAACCATGATTGGACATTAGCGAATCAAAAAAGCTAGTTTCAAACATTTGATTTCACTCAGATAAACTCATCCACCAAGGTACTTGACCATGACTAGGAGTCATCTGAACCGTTAGTTGTCCTTTTGAGACACTGTTTTCTTAATTAGGGTTCGTAGTCTAGTGTGGTATTCTAGGCCCTTTTCTTAATGGACCCGAGAATACTATGAGTGAAGTACAATTAATCACTGTACTTCACATTGCACAATAAGTAATGTACTCAGAGCAGCTAACTTCACCTTAGAGAGGCTTTCACAAGTGCTAGTCAATAGGAGAACGACAAATGCCAAATTCTATTTTCTCTATTGCTCCCCTTTAACGAATAAAAAAACGAGTAAAGCGCACATCACTGCTAATAATTAGGTCACACACAAAGAGTTCACTTCTAACCAGTGTCAAATTATACGCTGTTTACATTGACAGGGGGTGGGAGAAGGCAGAGGTTATAGGGGACCTCACTCTGCCAGAAGTTTTCCCCTTTCCAGGCCACCCAGCCCTTGCCGAGGATAGTCCCCACATGAGCCGGCTGACCGGTGTAGTGCGGGTCGAGGACCAGAAAACGATTTCGGGCAGTTCCAGCCGCAGAGGCAATGGAGAAGTCGGTAGCAACCTGCACGCCAATAATGGTGTGTGCCAGGTCTCCGCCACCCACCATCACCGGTCCACCGCCCGACGCAAAGTGCTCTGCCAGTACTGACGCAGCAACAGCTGCAAAGTCGCGACCCCGCGGCACAGGCAACAAGCGGCACTGTACGCCGTAGAGCTCCTGTAAGCCGAAGCTTACCTTCACAAACAAATTGAAAGAGAGAAAAAATTAGACCGTTGTAGCAGCAACATCACTGTCTCAACAACTCTTCCCTACTGCCTGTCTCCCAACCCCGCCACACACTTCGACTAGGAAGCAAATCAACTCTCCCCTTGTCCGACCGACCAGTTAATTGGTACACCTGCCCTATTGTGCGGACCCTGCAGACGCTCACTTCGATAATGCACACAATTCGCTCCACCCATCGGAGTAGAGAACAGATGATCAGGCAAAAATTTCGACACCCTAATTGGACTTAGTGCTCAACGCCTTACCGTGAAACAATCTCAAATGCACAATCGACCTACCGGTGTAACTGTGCCAGTACGCTGCTTATTTGGCTGAGATGAACAATTAGGCATGCCTGTTCATCTACCTCCAGGTCAGCCGTTGTAGGTAGGTTAGACTTACTCGCAATCGCGTTCGCACCGATAACCTAAATGCTACATTGTGTGGAGGGTAGTGGTACATGCTCAATGCAACACACTTCTTTGGATGAGCTTCTGTCGACAGGGGCTTGACAAAGGTCTTGTCAGGGTAAATTAAAAAGTACGAAGGATAAAAGATATTTGCCGTTGACGACTAGGCATGAAAATACGTAGCGGAAGAGTCAAGTTTATATGTTGATTGATAAATATGCCTATCAAAAGCCGCTCCAAATGATGAGCCACACATGGAGACATCGATAAAAATAGAGCATTGTGTCATGAAAATTAAATTTCCTTAACAACTGTATCAAGAAAATAAAATGTAAATCGAAATGTGGGCAGCAAATAATGTCAACCAACTGGTTGTAATATCTGTGCTATTTATTTGTGGGACATCTCTATTGAAGTCGAGGAAAACATTAATATCATTTTACGATTCAGAGTCAATCCGCAGCAGACTAATTTATGTGGCTGAACGTAGGGAACGGAGGTTGGAGACAAAGAACTCCACGCAGTCAACCCAAACAGAAGACAACATGACTGCAAATGCAATGTAAGATGACCCGTTTAGGGAATTTCACAGCATTAATTTGCTCTCAAAAGACCTGCAACCGTACAGAGATAACAACGTCTGAACAGTATGTTTGCAGAATGTTCGACCCATCCCTTCTCCATCCACACGCAAGTCCTCAACTTCCTTACTGTAGAATGCCTATTAAGTATGAGAATTCAACAAAGTTCATCCTCTACACATCTCGGTCCAACACCAACTCTCCACAAACTTCTTCGCTAACATTTCAACAAAGCAGTTCGGTGAGATCTACCCTCCAGATTCGACTCAACAAACTTCCTTATGACGGTTGATCAATCCAGCGACTGATACACCATTGATCATGTTAAGCGCAACAAGCCAATAATGGATTCGCAAACACGTTTCAATTTGAGTGCTGAAGCAATTCGATCACACCTACAGTATCTGTGGGGACGAAGTCATGAGGGAGACGAACTAAGCGATTTGAGCCCACATGCGTCAACAAATGCCCGTAAATCGGGGACTGTCATTTCACTAAACTATCCGTCATTCAAAAATGTCAACTTGCTACTCATATTACTATTCTGGAAAACGCTACTCCACGTAGAAAGACTATACTTACCCTGTGCATGGATTAAGCATTCCAAATCAACTTTGCCATTTACTGAGGGTCAAAGAATTATGGTTGAGTTTCGCGCCTTCGATGCAACTTGTTTAGGGGGCGTGCAACAAGAATTTCTGAACTCATCAAAAGAAGCTTTCCCTCTCATTATTGTTAGGCAATCGAAGTCTTTATGACTCTCATCACTGAACTTGCTTAGGAGAGAGAACGATATTGCCTTTGTGTTCTTCAGAAGGTAATTTCTCCACCTTCCCAGTGAGTATTTCTTCTCAGCGCTCTGCGTTAGACACGCAGGATAGGCAACTGAGGAAATGAGGGCGAAGTAGAAACAGATGGCCGAGATTCGAGTGCTTTGGAATTCTAAAGGGTTGTGCGTTGTAGTATGTTCATTTTAATAGAAAAAAATTACGAATTGACCAGTGTTTTAAATTCAATGACACAAAAAAGAGTAAAATATAATGAACGGTTGTATGGAATGCGAAAATAACTGTGTAGATCCTTTCGATTGTCCCTTATTCGATTTACAGGATGGTAGCACAGAGTTTACTCGTGCTTCCTTCTAGCCCTTTCTAATCCTATTTTTGGTCTGGAATTATCTACAGTATGCAGAGAAACAGGCAACTGACTAAAGAACACACTATCGAAGACAGAAACACAGAAAAGTTAAATTATGATTAAAAAAGGATACGGGTAAGTGACTAAAAGGAAAAGCGGGTGGTGATATGCAAGTGATCATGCAGGTGGAAAGGCGAATCAAGAAACAACCGTGGATGAGCACAAGATTGGCTGAAGAAGAGTGACGACTTACCTCTAAGGAGCCAATCCACTGTCGCGAGCCAACGAATTTTGGAGGTTTGTCACCTACACGAACGAGAGCCTCCTGAATTTCTCGATGAGAGGGTAGCGGCCGCAGCGGTGCCACTATGCCTTGCCACAGCAGCCACGAGGCCAGTGTCTGCAGCGAACGATAGGCGCAGCCCCAGTTCTTGTCATCCAAGCCATCCTATCAAGTACCACAGAAGAGGGGAACAAAGGCATTCGTGATGGAACCATCATTAATGAGGTAAAAAGGGAAGCGGTAATGGAAACTTCCAGGAAATATCAATAGCTATAAAAAAACAATGAAGAAAAGGCCATTCTCGATCCTTCATTTCGTCATTCTAGTTAAAAGAAATAAAACAAGAATGCTAAACGGTTCAAATTAAAGGGATCAAGAATATCTTTTTGTTACTTAAGTCCAATTTGAAAACACACGCCTTTGCAGACGATTTCCGTAGAAAAGTACAGTAATTTTAAAAACAGTGACAAATGGGCTATTAAACTGCAGTAGTCGAGTTACCAGAACTCAGGTAATTTAGTTTCCTCAAACCTAAGTGGACAGAGAGGAGGTAAAAGGTACTCCAGCATGGGCCGAGAATGTTTCGCGGATAGGTTGGGTAGCTCAGCGATCAAAACACGAGATACTCAAGCTGAACGAAAGCTCAAATGAAGCGGTTGTCAGTGGCTTGAGCAGTGCTGCTCACCAAGGCCGACTGTTCATCATCAAAAATCTCCAGGTTAACTCGTTACAATCGAATAAGGCAGATACTTGCATATTCATATCGGAAAAAGCAGATCCCAAAGCGTTCATGCACAGCTAGCGTGACAAAAGAATCAAAGAGTTCACTTCTAATATCCACCGTATTGATTCGCGCATCCGGTATCCTGGTCCTAGAGATTCGTTCTGAACAACTCAAGATTGAGCGATGATAACTTTGAATACTGCTAACAGTTCGATAGGAACTCGCAATGTGTGTTAAAATGGAACAGAGTTTCTTCTAAATAGCCGGCAACATCAATTAAACTCCACTCATCGATGTTTCAGGACATTTTCACTACTTCCTGATGACCTTCCCAAAGTGGGTTAAAAGCGTTTATGTCGGTAAATGGATTAGTGAAATAAGCTTCAAGACCAAACCAGCTAATGGCCCAAAGGTACTATTATCGCGACATCAAAATCCTTGACTCAAAAGGTTCTATATGTGACGCGAGAGCACTGAAACGGGTAATTTGAAAAGGATGGTATAATCCTGAATTATATCATGTTAAATTCAAGCAGCAGAATTCACTTTCCTTACCTGAGGGATTCATTTCGGACAATTCAATTAAGGGTCATTGCTAGATAGCGCACATATGCAAATCCAATCTTCCAAACCATCGAATTGCTTCAGCCGGTGTATTTGTTCGTTAAGGTTTTCAGATGTCTGTGCTGAATCGTTTTTTTTTTTTAAAACTTGGATTCAAAACAAAACTGCACCGCAATGAGTGTCAAACTAACGGCTACCAGCCAACAAGACTTATTTGAAAGACAAAGATAGCAAATTCTAAACCTAACACTTAGTGAATGCACACACACTCTGAACCGCCTAACCACCTCTCTAGACTATTCACAAGACCCTTCACAATCAAGGATCAACTGCAATCATTTCATTGAGAACCATACCCGAGAACACTACTGATTTTGGCCTCAGGAAGACTTCTGATGCAACTCACTTGCAGATAATGTTTATAAGTATACCTTCCGCGGATGACCTCACAACGAACATCAGAGCCGAGGTTGGATGTAGGAAGTAAGAGATGAGGCGATACGAGGTTCTCCTCGTTGGGGCCGAGAAGGCGTCTGAAGCCCTGAGTGGGGAAAAGAGCCAGGCCGCGTCGCAGTATAGGTTTCTGAGGTAACCCAAGACCTGTACTTATAAATAAGGGATGAATCGAGAAGGAAGCTAGCTTATTTTCGTTCACCATGTACATGGATAAATCACACCTATTATTATCGTAAAATGCGATTTGTAAAACGCTTTACGATAACAGTGACTATAGAACTGAAGCAATCATTGAAGGCGATCAGAAAATACCATTGCCTGTTCACATCAATCCTCCTATTTAATTGGTCAAATAGCATTGGTTCCCAAAAAAAAAGAATCGGGAGGTAATACCGCAGGAATCTATAATTTTCACCTTAACTATTCAAAAGTATTGGATGTGCGCTGTTGTGCAGAGACAGACGGTTAAAAGCAAGGAATCTTGTCCAAGAAGAAGTCATACTTCTAAGCATCAGCTTAGAGAAGAGAAATCAATATTACTATTAAACCTGACACATATCACAACTTAATACTGTCTGCGTCATCTCAATCCTATGATGGCAACGGGTAGTAGTCTACAACACTAAATGTCCTTTCGTTGATATTAACTTCAACGTTTTAAGGTAAGATTGAACAGGGTAAAAACTGTTAAGTGACCCTGATAACCAGAGACCAAATGCAGTTCACTAACAAAAATAACAATTTCACCACCGCACGTGAAGCCACTCGAAATGATGCCTTAATTTTAATTCCTTACACATTGATAGCACAGTCAGATAACCACAGTAGTCCACGAATCAACAACGTACCCCTATGAATGTCTTCCCTCAACTTTACTTCGTCCTTACAGACGGGCGGATAAAATATTCGAATCAATTGATCCTCATACCGGAAATAATACGCCGTCAGGCTGGGTGGAATTGCATTCTCTTTCAGCAAAATAGCCTTCAAAGCATCATGATAGGCTTTCAGGTAGGTGCGAACTTCATCTTGAAGGTGTTCAAAGAGACCGCCTTTCAGAACATCCGAAGTGATAGAAAAGAAGGCATCTACGTTTAACCTGTGGACTCCATATGGAAGTTTTCGAGGTGATTTGATCTCGGCTCGAAGACCGGAATCCTTAGGATTGCAGTCTAGGTTAAACTGCCCCTCGAAAATCAGAGGATCCAGAAAAGAGGCACTCTTGAGATGATTCTTAAATAATCTCTCGGATTGGCTCGGCTGCAGGGGTTTAGCTTTGGAAATGCAGCAATCTTCGTGAATAAAGATGAGGGAATCCAAGGTTTCAAATATGTGAGCAAAAACTTTTCCGATGCTTCGTTCCTCCCAGGAAATGATATGATTTCCGTAGCGAACGAGGACACGAAGGTAAATAACTCCACTTGTGGCAATAGCAGAAGAGTGAACTAGCTCCATCGTTTCTTTACATTGACCTGCAATAGGAGTAATGAAGGAAGCAAACTAAATATGGATTGTACCGAAATGACTAAAGTGAAGGACATGCGGACACGCATTCTGAGGTCATAGTAACCCTCAAGGTACGTAACTCTATATTAGTAACAACGGAAAGTAAATGCCGCAGAATGACGAGGACTGTGACACCACCAACAACTTTGCAAGCTTATTTAAAGAGACTGCAAGTGCTTTACGTTGCAGCAAAGCGTTAATAAACCCGTCCTATGTTGGATATATGCAGGTTACGGAAAGATGGATCTGATATTATGAGGTTCTTTAAATAAATAAAAAACGGTGCACGTCTCACTAATGAACACCACTTCACAAAAGGGCTCTATTGCTGATTGGGTGGTTAGTGTTTGTGGGAAAGACATCGGATCGGAGAAACAGACACTGGCTCCAAATGGTAGCCCATAAATGCAAAAATTTTTTAAGTATTCGAAAATTATCGTTTTACTTGAGTCATTTTTAGGTTTTTAATAATTAACCTATCATGCTCCATAAAAAGGTATAAGTTACTGTGTTTCTGCACACCATTAAAGAATTGCATAATTTTCATGCTAAAAGTTTTAAATTTGAGGTCCTGAACTGCAAAATTTTAGTGCTTTAATTACTTTTTTGGCGTTTTAAGACTCCCCATGGGGAAGAAGGCAGTAACTTGAGCCGAATGCATGTATTCCAAGTCGAACAAAGTAATTAGGGTTAAGCAAGGCTAGAAAGCCAGCCCACGCGTACAAGGCCCAGATGAATCTTGAATCGATCTCTATACGTCAAATAGTCACATAAACAAAGTATAGCAGCTTGCTTATAAATGATCCCTTTGGCGGCTAACTTTTGTCGTGTGTGTAGCATTCTGTCAGGTAGGGAGCATTAAGCTGGATTGTATACATGTATTCTGAAGAAAGAAAGGGTAATAATCCTCAGTATGGCCTGAAGTCTAGCTCATGCATACAAGGGCCAGACGATTATAAAAGTAACCACCAGACATCAGTGTGGGCTGATCTTCCTGCAATGCCAAATTCCACCTATTCCCCCCTTCCAAAATTAAGTATTTAGAAGAATCTTATGTACTCTGCAGGCTGAAGCAAAGGTTTGATAAAGTGAGAGGGTGTTTGTCAGTTCGGCCACGAGTTCCGTGCATGATGTACGCCAGGGCACTTTCTTAAATTGGATTGTTCATTTATCCATACCCACACATATTTATATCCTCGAAGGGATGATTTAAAAACCTATTTAACGAATAACCCTATGACGCCAGACGTGGACATAGACTCTTAACATCGTGAAGTCAACCCATTCAAAATCTATTTTTCACACATGTGACACAGATGTCGGTGCACCGATGATCTTGTGAAACAACGCCTTCCTCAACCATAGCACTCTTCCTTTACTACGAGCGTTAACTTGCCCGTGTAGGCGGATGTATAGTAGCTCACACATCAGAGCCGTATCGAGATCGCTATAGTGGGTAGGGATGCCCCTGGTCGATGTGGCACCACCCATTTCGCCGCATCTCCACACGCATTCGCCTCTCTGTCCTCTTAACTCGTACCGTCACTCCTCCTTCTTCCACCATGTGACTAAATCAATGACCCACTTCATTCCTTCTGACCATGTGGTTGTCTGATGCTTTGCTCATCGTCTCACACTAGGTTACGGTTACCGGCATGGTTCGCAATGTCGCCACCACAGTTGCAAACATTGTCAAGACTGCTTGCACACTGTTGTGAAAATAAGCCACTTAGTGCTGCTGCCATCAGGTAGCGGAGGTGGCTCCAGTGTTGTAGGGTAGAATGGGTGCTGTCGGAACTTATTCAAGCCTCTTTGAGGACACAAAGACTGTCTGCCTTCTGTCCATTCCAATCGCTTCTACTTCCCAGCATCCCCATTTTGACTGTGACATGAGGAGTCGATTTGATCTATGGAAATGTGTCCATTTGCGGTCACAGCGTTCATGATGCAACGCTGTGCATGATGCTGGTAGTGGTTTCAAAAGGACTGCTCCAACTGTCATCGATGCCACAATTTTATACAAGCGGTGACGGCAAGTAGAAAAGCATCGCAAGAAGTCCCATTCCAAGGCAGTTTTATGCATGTAACACAGTTTATTCTCTGTGCAGTCTTTTGACCACCTCCTTCTTTCCCTGAGGGCGTCAGAAGTCTGCAGGATTAAAGTCATTTGGTCGCGTAAACGCCCCTCCCCCCAGTTTACTTAGCACTCGGAACCTACAAGTAAATTGGGATCATTTGAGACCAAGCAGGATAATTACGAGAGTGGGATATGATCTCGGGGTATGGTGCGGAGAGGAATGACACATGGTCCTTGGCTCTCACCGTCTGTTGAGGCTGTGTGGGTTTCCTCACTCTTTGATGTTTAACTCGTCTACACGACAAAGATATTTGGTCATCGCGTGACCACGATTACAAACATGATGGGCTGTCG
>UYWX01000296.1:0-19916 GCA_900622495.1 Hydatigera taeniaeformis
ATAAGATTAGTAGTGAAACAACTCGTTTTGACTCACATTAATGGGAAAAGTTATGCCTGTTGAGCCGATGGGTATACCCATCTGGAAATGACGGGCCACGCTCAATCGCGGACCACTGCTCTACCATCTGACGAGTGGACGCTTCTTAGGACGCCGACCGATATGCCTGGCTGACTGCCTTTGTTGAAAATGCATTACAATATCAACTAACAGAACGCTCATTCCGGTGTGCCAGACTGCAAAATTGAGTGTTCACCACGAACCACTCATTGACTGAAGCTCAACCAGCAACTTAAACTGAGACTTACCTACTTGATATATCTTAAGTACGAGCTAGAAAAACTTATTGTTCAACTCCGTCTTTCCCTTCTAAAACAATCTGTATTGGGGACTTAGATCAGCGGGCAAAACTTTACCCTAGAGAAAGGTAGTTTATTACGCCCTAATGGGTTTACTACTTCTTAGCCCTCGGCTTAAATCATGCCATTGTCATTAACACTTGACAACCATGCACGAAATACGTGAAACGGTTGCACCATTAAGGAAAACGGATGCAGATGAGGTTAGGTTCGCGCTTGGACCACACAACAAAACCCCATGGGCGTATGACAAAAGGTGTATGCAAGGGTAACCACTCATGATGCAATTTGCTGCTACTTTTTTTTCGATTGTGAGGGCTTGAACAAATTTGTTCAGCACATGACGAAATCTAAATGTTGTACTACCTAAAATGTGGTAAGTCTCAAATGAGAGGAAGTGCGCGAAACTACTGATTCCTTGCTTAAACTTATCTATAAACGGATTAGACAAAGTAGTACATGAAACCTCTTACAGCTCATTGGTCAGTCCCTAGTGACCAATGATTTTGGCCCTCTACAGACCTCCCCAATGTCTACTTCGGTGTTAAACCCATTTTGGGTGCCTAAATCAAATTTAGCATGTGATTTTCGTAATATTATTGATTTGAAATGAAGTGAATGGACACTCTCGTCCCCATAACGGATACTTCTTTCCTGCTAGTGGTCTTCCAACCCTTCTGTACTCAACTAATAAACCTTACATGATAATGCGAGGAGTTTAGAAACTACTGCTGAACTTTGTGGCCTCAATTGGGCAAGATAATATCTCAACTTCTCATAATCGTAGTAAAGGCCAGGCAATCAAATGGTGCTTATCCTTTTATCAATCTTAAAATCTCTAGGAAAAAGAAGGGGGTTCAAGATTTTCTTTTGCGAAAATTTCCACCCTTTATGATCTTTCTTTTGCCCCAAAAAGGTGCTAATGTTGAATATGGTGAACCTTTCTGGATGCGGAACTTGACGAAATTAAATGATTTTACATGGAGATGACCTCCGAAGTGATGATGCTGAAGCAAGGATGGATGCAGTCGATTGGCAGCACTTGTTGAGGCTAAGTCAGCAGTTGCCTCTACGCAGGAGGCATACGTGAACCACAAGGAGTGTGAATGGATTCCACCTCCCGGCAGTTACGCACGATCTTCAGCATATAGAAATTTAATGGTCAAATGCGTATAAAAATGGAAATCGGGGATTACATGGTTCACTTATAAACCAAAGGGAAGTTAAAACTCTTCATATCTTTTACAGTTGCCTACTTTTTAATACATCACGGATATTTCTTGCGTAAATTCGTTGACAGCACCAAACTGACGTCCTCAAGTGGCAATCAAGGAATCCTTGTGCGATTCGTGCCAAACTGGCGGTAATAGTTTCTGAAAAGGATGCCATTGTAAAGTATAACGTTTGCCATATTAGGAGAAGCAATGGTATTAAAAAGTTGGGGATTTGTGTCATGTTTGGTTTGTAAATTAAGAGATTTTCCCATTCTCCACAGCAAAACAGATTTGTCTTCGCACCGACCTGCTCCAATTTTTGGATGAGGGAAACAAGCATGTATTTTATTATACAACTTTCATTACTCTTCTTCATAAAGGACTTGTCGACCCCTTTGTTGCGAAGTGTTCTCGTTGGTTGCTGCAACAATGCACAATCTTTCCGCACTTGAAAACATTCGATGCATGTGTAGCTACAAAAATGAGGCCGCCATTCAGCAGTAAGGTGTTAAAAAATACTGGTTTAATTAAGAAACTCCTTTCAAAAGGGGAGAAATTGCATACAATTAAGCAAATTCATAGACCACGTGCTTTTTCTCTGTTCCTCCAATTAGAATGAAGATGTCATTTGAAGGGGATTAGTTAATGCAGCGATTAGAAGGAAAAACCTCCGAGGATTAGAAGTCCAAAGATGTATCGCATGAGTACTCTTTCGTCTACTTCTTGCTTTTTAATTATTTTTAAGGTAATTATCGCCTTTTGCAAAAGAAACTACTCTGCTTTAGAGCTGTGCAGGTGGTGTGGAGCAATTAGCTCTTCTTAGGCGACCACTGTGTTGTATGCGGGTGGGATCGCTTCAGAGAAATTAGTTTTTTTTACCACTACTACTACTACTTCGATCATGCCTAGTTTTTGGCTAGATAAGCAATTGGCAACAATACTCAGGCCTTATTTGGGCAATGGCACGCGACCTGAGGCAGGGGCGCTACTTTACTGCGTGGAAGTGAAGAGTTGGGGCGGAAGACCTATGCGTGCCAGACTAAGCACTCGCTGTGAACCTTTGAGGAGGAAATAGGCGAAACGTCTTGAAGTCACTCATTCACTTAAGGCTTCTAACCGCAGTTGATATACATGCCTTGACGAGTTGCTAGAGTACGACAAGAATGGATGTAAGAAAGTCTGCAATGAAAGAAATGATGGATGGAGATGAAATTTTAACGGGAAAATAGCATTAGTTGTTGCTTGGCTTTCCGTATTGAATAGCAACTTGTCAAAGGTCGTAATTGAACTGCAAAGTGCAAAAGAGGAAGTCTCGTAAGAACACCAAACTCAATGCAAGCTGTAAGACATGTTGATGTTTTTGTTAAGGTAAGTGAGCTATGCTGATGCGAAGGTGCTTACTGGTAATTCTTTTTCATTCGTTCAACCTTTAGTTTTGATTATCAGGTTACCTGACACCTTTGCTCACCACTTTTACGCTGATGGCAGCCGATGGCGGAAACGAATGATGTTGTTAAAAAATTGCATTGCATTAGACAAGTTCCACTCCCGAAACATTGACCCAAAGGAAAAGAGGTTTTTTTGGGGGAGGGGTGGAAGAAAAAACTTTCGGTGGCAGAAGTATTTGTAGAAACATTAACAGTAACACAAATTGTTAAAGCAGTGAGTAGTTAGAGAAAGACTATTACGAGCTCCCGAAGAAAAATAATTTACTAACATAGATGAGAGACTCACTTCCCTTACGAAAACAAGCTCACTTCCTTTCGGGCGAGCAGTGGGAACGTAAGGTGGGTTAGCGTGGTGGATAGCAAAATTTTGGCCGGAAGCGGATTGTGAAAACAAGTGGCGCTATAAATATGCAAAATCCTATGTGGATTTTAAAAAAATATTAGGGCAAAAATAATTAACACGAAGCTGGAAGACATTAGCCTTATCCTTAAAAAGCTCTAAACTTCAATGTTAAAACGTACCTTTGGATGGACTAGGCTTTTTGATGTAGAAAGTACGTCAGTTCTCAGGGACGAAAATTTTGTTGAAAATAAAGTAATAGCACAGAGGAGTTGAGGAATAATTGTGGACGAGGAAGTAGAGCAAGATCTTGGCATAATTGGACAATACAAAGTTGAGATGTGAGTAGCTCAAGTCTTCAAAGTCTCATAAATTACCGCCACTTGGCTCAAACGCTCATTCGTCACACGGCTGCATTTGCAGCGGGAGTTGCTGGTTGCAACGGTGATTTGCGCTGATGACGGAAGGAGGACGTGAAGCACAGCAGCAATTACTTTTTTGATGAACGCGCTAATCCGTTAAACAAGGCAAGCTGATAAAAGGGAAAGGGTAAAAACGGATGCAAATGATGTTGTTTATAGACCATTACCGTTACTTTTTGTTCCCAGGCGTTCTGCTGAGTTTTGATGAGATGAGATGCGAAAAATGTCGAGGAATGCAGCTAAGGGGTCTCAGACCCGGAGCAATGAGGGATAATTGGTAAATAAGTAATGAGTGAGATAGGGAGAGAATGCTAGAGTGCGAGGCATTGAGGGCATGTTGTGAGTCGCACGAGTTGTTCATTAAATATGCAGGCGAAGTGGTGGTTTGGGAGAGGATGCAACGCCATCTGCACGGCCTCCCGATGACCTTGCATTTACAGCTGCAGCAGCTGCTCATACAACCATTTTCCCCCACCCAATTGACCATGAGTCTTTGCTTTCTACTCTAGCTACGGGTCACTGTTATAATTGAGAATAGGCGTACTGCTTTTGTAAAACGATGAGCACTGCAAATAAGGAGAAGCCTTGGGTCTTGGTTGGACATGCGTTCTGATATGCGAGAACATAAGGAATGGAACTTACTGCCATCACCTTTTCCATCAGGGAATTAGTAATTGTAGCACTGCTTGTCAGCTTCTCTCACAGTCGCTTTGAGTCCCCTAATCCTGACTTGGAGTATTGTCAAATGTGTCTTTCTTACCCACTCTGACCTGATCCAATCTTAGGCCATTTTGAACTCGATGCACGTCACTGCATCCCGCCCACAAAGACCTCCTTCATCGGGCCTGAATACCATTCTTGAAATCATTTCCATTCACGCGCACATTCACCTGACCGCCCAAATTGTAGTGTACAGCTCACAGCAATGTCATTTGGGTTCCACTGGTGATAGGGTCAGGGAATGAAAAGATTTCATATAATATGTTATTACAAAGCACTTGGGCAAACAAAAAATAGTTTTCTGATGTAAAGAGGGACTAGTGATCTGCTAAAATTTCAGATGAGCTTTATGTAATGTCAGTGAGATGAGATCCGAAGTCGGTAAGACTAAGGAGTTCGGAATGCTACGTAGTCTTAGGTTCGATCTGATCCCTCAAGCCCACCACTTTCCCGATAACGATGAATTGCAACATTCCATTCAGACGCTTGACTGATCATGTCTTTGAGGAAAACTCGAACGTTACAGCAGTCAGAATCGGGCCAACATAAACGGAATGCCGCTTCAAAAATAGCAACTTAAGTGTCAAAAAGGTTGCAAAGCCTTTGGAACCTTCAACCCCAATACTAGTTTTCCATTCCAACCTTAAAAACAGTTATGTATTTGATTCAAGAAAATTTATTAGCTTTTAATTTAATCCAAAGAAATCAAACACTTTCCAAACAAAGGATAAGCCGATGAGGACCTCATTTACCATCTGCAAACATCGACTATGTACGAGATTTCTCTGTGGTTATGATGACAAAAATAAGTTGCTAGGACGGGAATACTAATTAGGAAAGACAAAGGACAGTGTCATTGAAATGGTGTGACAAGGAGAGGGGAGGGGAGAGCAACGAGAGGGAAATTTGGTGCTTGCCTGCTACAGGTGATGGTCATTCTGTGATTACCTTAAGGATGCACTGACATTCAGCGGATGATTATCCATGCGTCCATCACTCATGCATGCTTGAAGAAGGCTTGCTCAAGCCCAGAGAGTCTACGTGGCGTATGAGCATTGGCAAGCAACTCTTAGGTGACTTGCATAGACTCTTCATTTACCACTCAACTTTATAAAATAAATTTGGCCTCTCTATCAGGCCGTTAAACTGAAACCTACTTCTTGCCTCAATCAAAGCCAAGCAATAAAAAAACGGATTCACAATTTCAAAAGGGACAACGTTTTTTGTCGATTTTCGCCTCGAGGCGGAGATGTGGTCTTTTTAATGGAGTACCACAGAGAGGTGCATAGCAATGCGCGGAAGTGGTCGAGGTTCAATGCCATCTTAAGAACAGAAGCATTTTGCAGATTACGAGATCAGAATACCTACCGAAGGTGGACATCATTACCAATCCTCGTGCCAGGGACGGGCACACGTTTTCTCACCCACAGCACATTCGAGCCCATCCCCTCATGTGAGGTCTCAGCGTCTCTGATAGGAATTTAGAGTAGCGTCATTCATTAGTGTAAGACGAAACGTAGAGCAGAACTATGCTGTGGGCGCGTTTAGAGTGAATGAGGGTGTAGGACTAAAGCTTCATTTGAAATTTTTTAAAGCATCTTACACGTCCTGTCATTCAAACAAAATGGTTAATATTGCTGTCACATTGAAGTGTTTTGTTAGCCCACATAAAGAGGATTGTATCTTTCGTTCTTGTAGCATAGACGACTCACCTGTTACTCCATATTTAAAATTGGAGACCCTGTGGGAGGGTGTATTGCCAAGCCCAAACCACAAAGCATGAGACAGACAGGGTAAGAACTTTCCTACCTCCAAATCCAACCTGATAATAACTGCTTTCAATAGCACTAGCTCAATCGCCTTCAGTTACACTTCTCCAGCGCTAATCGGTGATGGCCTTTCAAATTTAATACGCTCCTGTTCAACGTGGATCCCCATTACACGAACAAGTAACGCCCTGGCGAATAAACATCACTGAAAACCTTCCTAATTTATCTAAAGTGGCATATTTTAACATTTCGGCCTGTAATTTGAAAGCGCTTTGTTCCCACTAACCTCCACTAACTTTTAGAAGCTCTCTCAATGCATTCGTCTTCGTCGGATTTGTTTGACGACGCCTTTGAGCCATCAGAAGCCTTGATGTTACGTAAAAATCGTTCTGTTTAAAACTCCACGATTGCTGCATCATGCAAACAATAGCTAATTTTAAAATATCACTTAAAGGGCACAAATTTATCACCGATGATGCGTTTTTGCCTGATTTGCAAAATTTTGGATGACGTGCGCCTTGGTGGAATGAGTTTCACACTTGGGCGGAGACAAAGCTCTTTCGAAAGAAGGCTGCTCAGGCCAAGTCCAACATGCTTCCTGTTTGCCTTATTACAATGTTTTGTGGCTTCAATTAAAAAAAATGGAATTCGTTAGTGTTGACGAGGAATTGCCTTACATTCGTACACGTACACGTACTGACGTGGTAAGTGCCTTCCTTTTTAATTTAGAAATTTTAAACATTATGCTTCGTTTAGGAGTAGAAACTGGGAGAGCGAAAAAGTTCCTGCATATTTCATAGCATGTCGTGATGCGCTTGCATCAGAAAGCCTGGTTATACATTAGTCTTTTAGTGCGATGGTCTTCGTCTACCTTTCCGAGGTTTCTCTGTCATATGGACTTGCATATGACGATATTTTCGGTTAATCTGTCTCAATTCCAAAGATGAGCCTCAAAAGTAGGTTTACATTACACATTCGTAAGCTGCGGAGAGCGCGCCAGTTGATCCTACCAAAAAACGCGGTCGTAAAAACAGTAAACCAGTATACCACAGGGATTCAATCCTTCATAAAAAGAACTCAAAACCAACTCCCTAGTGTGAGACCAACCCTCGAGGGGACTTGACATCCCCTTGCCTTCTGGAGTGGGAGACAGAGAGCGAAAGAAAGAGGATGATGCTGTCTTCCCTCTCCTCGTCCTCAGTTTTACCCTCGGTACTAATTAGCATTCTGCCTTCGAGGTGAATGGAGTGAACAGGTGATTTGGAGATAAAAATAGGGCAGAAAAGGGGATGATTGGGGCTAGAATTTGTAATCCAAAGAACTGAAAGGTTAACAATGGCAGAACTTTTAAGTTTATATAGATTGTATCAATTGTTTGTCTGGCATTAAAGCGAACCCAAAGAACTTCATTTCCTTCGTGCATAAATTGTACAACTGAGTTGCTAGAACTACGCAAGGGCGTTGAAAAAGACAAGTTAAAGCATCTTCAAATGCAGACTTAACGAGTCCACATTAGGACACGAGCGCAGAGTTTACGTACTTGGCTGGAGGAGTGCCATGCAGTAAGTAAGGGACTCAAGACTTCGAGGGACTAACAGACACTAGGACTGGACGATGATACATTATTTTAGGATGTTTAAAGGGCGGCTTTTGCTTGGAACCCTCCCTGAAGGTAGAACAGGTCGCGATCATTCTCGTCACGGACGCATACTTCAACAGGTTCTCTTCAACAAAGGGAGTGTTTTTTGTCTGTTCCGTGCTCAACATTCTGCAAATCATCCATAAAGCAGGGGTAAATGCAAGAAAGTTTCACAGGGGGAGGAGCCTGAACAATCGACATCAACATTTGATTCTTCAAACATTGCACCTTTTTTAGTCGCTCTTGCTGCAAAACAAGTGTTTGGCAAACGTCGATACCAGTACCTTTGGTCTCGAATTTTCATCATACACTTGTGGTTTTTGACTAACTGGGACCCAAAGGGCTCGACAAACCCTCCATTCTATCACGTCTGGCGCAATGAATGTATTCGTGGCTTAAAGCAAATGTTTTTTCAAACCGCTCTCATCTATTTACCTTGACAGTAAAGCCAGTTCCTGTCCAATGGGTGACTGTGGAACACCTTTGTCCAGTAGTTCCATTCCGTTGTTGCTAACTAACAGCCTTCAATGACCAGCACCCACATGACAATACGAGTGAGTTAAGCCATAAATGGAGAGAACATCAAAGCCAGCCGGCACATTGCTAACTCTGAGGCTAATAAACCTGCCGTCTCTTGCCATTCCCGTATCATTTCATGCAAGTATTTTTTCCGACTTTTTGTTACTTAAAGTCGGTGACATGAATCGCCTCAGGAAGGGTGGAGAGAGGAGGAGGAGGAGGAGGAAAAAGACCTGTAGACGTTTTATTTTTACTTCAGCAAATGTCTTTAAGAGATCGCGCTATAATATATCTTTTATATATCACTTAATCCTTCGTGAGACTGCCTGTCACTTTTATTAGTCTCCATGGGATCAAGACCGAGCGAAACCGTGGATAAGCGAAATAATGCTATATTTACTGTCCTTAGTTCAACTTTTGTTCAAATGTGGCAATTTTTTCGGCTCTAATAACTAACTACTTGGCCACAGAGTTGTAAAAGTAATTTTACATCCGTCGGCTACTGGGTTTTTAAAGGTATTGCGATCATTGCAGTCGGAATGTGGTATTTTTAACATAAAAAATTGTCACTGGGTTTTATATGATATTAGAAACACATTCTGCGAATCTAATTCACACCGACCTGGTGGTGTGAGGTAAAATTGACCTCCGTAGTCAGTGTGTCGCACGCCTGTGGCAATTTTTGCTGGAACGCCTGGCCTCCGCACAAACAAATGCATCCAACTTTCCAGCAGGCCTAGCAACTCCACAATGGTGCTGTTCGCAGCCTCGGCTGTCTGTGCGACAATTTGCCTCGAGCATCAGAAGTTGATTAGTAAGTGATTAAGTATTATTGTCTTTGGACTCATGTAAAAAAATTGAGGTGAAGTTTAAGAGGTGTAGTGATCATTTTGTACAACCGTAAGATGGTCGACACCACTTGTAATTACGTCCTCGATTTATTCAAACAAACTTTGTTAGTGCTCGTCCTAAGCTCCTTGAATGCTGATACTGAAAAGTGTCGTCTAGTTCAATCATGTTTGCCTTCAATCTTCACCTACATCTCTCACTATCAAGCGCTTTCTCCATCTACTTCAATAATTTTCAGTCCATTTGCGATAGCCTTCGGGTGAAGGAATATTAAGTAGTGAGTTCATTTTTAGTGCTACTGAAATTCTAGTTTTCATCACCAGTACTACTCTGATGCGGTGGAAAGTAATTTTATGGGCTGTTTAGTTTCCACGACACGAGTAGAAGTTTGATTTTGTAATTCGTTCCCCCCCAACTTTTGATTGGAGCCTCCTGGCCTTGATTCCTTTTCCGCATACGTATGCCTTACAAACATTGTGAAGACGTACTTTTGTCAATGACTTCAAGTAGAAGAAAAGCGCCGACATCTGATTTGTCTGTCGATCGAATGCTTACCATCACTGCAACACTTGGTCTTTAGCCGCTTTGGAGGAGACACTGCTGAAATGTTAAGTTAGTCCGTCTCAGTTCCTATGGCTGAATGCTGAGACCTCACATGAGGGGATGGGCTCGAATGTGCTGTGGGTGAGAAAACGTGTGCCCGTCCCTGGCACGAGGATTGGTAATGATGTCCACCTTCGGTAGGTATTCTGATCTCGTAATCTGCAAAATGCTTCTGTTCTTAAGATGGCATTGAACCTCGACCACTTCCGCGCATCGCTATGCACCTCTCTGTGGTACTCCATTGAAGATGTTGATGAAATGAAGAGGCTGTACCCCCTTTACCTTTCCGGATGGAAAAGGATGAGTAGCAGTAGAAGGATAACGCGAAGTGTACTTACCATTCCACCTTTGATTTACAATCGGCAAGATCTTCAAAAGTTGGATGTCGCCCCATTTGGATGTAAATTGGATGATGACTTGTTGTTTTTTTGCGGATAATCTTCATAAAACAAATCCCACATTGTGAAGGGCGAAAAGGGAAACAGGTCATGGAGAGTGCTTAAAGGAGGGCTCTTTGGGCTGCTTTGAATTTCTGTTGTGCTTTTAAGGCCACTAGGAGTTCCACTTTGTGAGGAGTGTGGCCTTTGGACAGTATCAGTAGTTCCCTCCACCTCTTCTGCACTTTAAAAGTGCATATTCCACCCTGATATTATACCCTTTTAGACTCCAAATAGGTGTAGGAGGAGCTACGTGTACTTGCATGTCAAATGCGGTTTAAGTAACTTTGGAGAGTTATGATGGCTTAAAGAAATAGAAAGCGACTACTTGCAAGAAAATATCGTACAAAAGGAATGCGCCATTCCTCTTCACACAATGTCAACAAAGATCCACAACAAAACAAATTCACTACTGCAGCTGCAATCGCTTGTTTCATTAAAATTTAAAGCAAAGTTAAGTTAAACGACTGGGCAGTCAGACATTAAGTTAGCCACGTTGTTTATTTGGAAGTGGTGTGAATGAAAATAGAATTCCACCAGGAGTGAACCGTAATGCCCAAAAATGGTTTTAATTGGATGAGTATTACTGATTGAATGGCATCAACTGGACTGCAGTGTTAAACCTAATAATCACGCCAACGTGCCTTACAAAGTGTTTTACAAATCAAGTGCGTTGTGAAGCACTGGCGGATAAAAATCAAAGCACTATTGCTGAAACCTTTCTCAGTTGCTAATCGTCTTCCCACAAAAACCTTTAAAAACATCTTTCCAAAGAGGTCCTCTGAATGCCACAAAACTCGGTACTTGCAAAATAGATGTGAAGCCTTCATATGCACTAATGCGGTTGTTTTGCTAGAAGTCGTGTTAGTGTCATTTGACAATGCATGTATCCCACGGCATGCCGCTTGATGTCAATCACGCCAATCATTTGACTTGCACCTAAAGCGAGAGCTAAAACTTGACAGCTTTTCGTGTAACAGTCGAACTTGACTAAAACAAAATTTATTTTGAGGTTTTGCCTCCGCCGAGCGCTGCATAACAGCGATAGTAATTTTAACTTTAAGTCTGACCTCTCTTTTTTCACTTCGCTGCCCTATCCAACATTTCAAACGACCTATGATTAGCCCATCTTTTTGAGGTCTCAATTAGCACGAATCGTTCAGCACGATTAAGCAGTTTGTTTCAAAAAGTCGATTCGCTTAACGGTCTGTGGATAAATATAGATGAAGACTATGTAGCGTTTTGAGCCTGATGGAGTTTTAATACTTTCACTGACATACAGCGAAGTCCGAGCCACCCCCGCAGAAATGTTCCAACGTGGCAGTATGGCACGGGCTTAACATGAAACAAGAGGCAGCAGGCACCATGCCATTCGCGGTTCATGTAAGGTGTAATTTTAATGCATGAATGTTGCACAAATTGGGCACCATTTCCAATGTTCTTCATAGCAGTCCAAGAGCTGTCATTACGTTCTGCCCTTAATAATTTGCATGTGACACAATGTCTATTCAGGAGCTATATACAAAAAGGATTATTCTAGGTGTGGCCTTGTGTGATGGAGGTGAAATCCTTGTTCTCCCTCTACTTTTGCAATGGTTCACATGACCACTGGCGCCATGGCCAGTGGTAAAAACGACAGCACCCAAATTAAAACACGAAATGAAGATTCCCTATGATGTAATTAAAGGAAATTGAAAGGGTGACAAGGCAATTACATTCCTTTTAAATTGCTGGCCTTTTAATCGGGAGGCTAACGTGCCTCTTCCTCATTTTCAAGAGGAAAATATTTGCATCCCCTGAATAATTTGTTAACGCCTTTTGACGACATTGCATGATCAGTGCTGCCTCCTTAGCTCTGAATGTAGAGTTTAGCACTTCAAATCCATGAAACACCAACTTTAATGCCTATTTCACTTCATAAATACACAAAGCAACTAAAAATTTTCCTTATGCAAAGCTGAGTTCATGCAGTAAAGATAACAACTGTTTTGTATGAAGGCTGATTATAATATATGAAAAAGGAGGTGCTTTTTAAGTTAGGATGAGCGCAGCACTTATTGATACCCTTCCTGTTGACAGTTATTAACTGCAACATCTCCTTCATCACAGATTGTTAAAAAGCTTTTAGAAGGTACATCTGGGAGGCATTTCTCCCAAATTGTGCTTAGAGAACGCTATTTGTTATAGAGGAATACCACCTCATGTCGTTACCACATTCTCCCTCTGTGCCCTAGATACGTTCCGCTGCAGGTTCCCACGGGGCATCTCAATCAGCCTTATTAGCAACTTTTGCTACTAAAAAGCCATCAAGACGTTTATATGAGGTAGTTACTGGCACCTTCAGAAATTGAGAGACAAAGGCAGTAAGGTATGTCATGGAAACGATTTTTGGTCTGCCACATCATTTTCTGGCAATGGTGAGGCTTGGTGTCCTTCAACGGGGCTTCTCCTTGTGATTCTGCAATGTGGATGGTGCCTTAAAACACCATCATTGAGTCAAAATCGAGGGTTATGGATAAATTGTCGACGGTTTCTCAATTCGGTCGCCTTCTAGACCTCCATGGCAAGCAAATTAACACGATGCTCGTTGCTTACGCAAACAGTGTATTGCAACTTGGAAAGACTTCAGTTGTTAACACACACTTTGGTTATGCTTCATTTATTGTTAACCAGTTATGTTTACCCAAGACGTTTGCTATTTCAGCATACCTCTTGGTGGAAGTTTACCCAAATTCAGTCATCGACAATAAATTCCTAATCTTTTCGTTAATGAAATGCGATATCAATAAAAACAAATTATATTCGCTGTTCAGGTTAGCCTAGTTCACTTTAAGCTGTCCCTGGTAGATAACTTTGTCCCCTCTCAAGAAGTTTATGGGGAAGGAGAGCCAAGGACATCCACATCCAGTGCAAAGCATTACCAATGTGGTGATGACAGAAACAAGTGGAGGGCAGAAAAATCCATTTATTCGGATATCAGCTTGCCGAAAGCGTGGCTTTTGTGCGCTTCAAAATAGTCCCAAAGTAAAATAGTTCTGTCTCCAAACGTCCACTCTTCCCATTCGTCCTAAAAGCGCATCCATGTTCAATTTTACGCCATCCATAGGATTCCTCAAACTACTTATCAAGTTGTTGGTGATCACCTAGTATTACAAGAGCGTTATCCAAAAACAAGTTCAACAGCATTACTAAATGAACCTTTATTATTTTAAAATATTAACACTTCAGTCTCTTTAGCCCAGGAAGTAGAGGCTTGATACAGTACCGCCCTCAGAGGTCCACCTAACAGCATTGCAAAAGGCAGCGCACAGTTGCGATTGGACGGCGCTGCAGAAGTTGATCATTGAAGTAGTATTGAAAAATATTTCTCATTGAATGGCCTTGATTGGAGACTGATTCAGGCGAAAAGAAAAGTCAGGTGCTGTAAGAAATCGGGGCAAATTTGTTGTTTGAGCTGATACAACCCTTGGGGGTAGCCACACGAATTAGTGAAGTGAGGGGAGGAATGCTTAAGGATCAGCGTCAAATGGAAGGATGGGGCGGAGCAGAAGGTGAGGATGATTGGAGATTACAGTAATCCGAGCGCCTATAACTATTGGAGCTGTCCGTCTCGATTTTGCTACTGTTTGTGGCGGTCTTCGAGAACCGAGACATTTGACTCTGCTTTCGGCCCAGATTTTTGGGTTTGTAGCCCCTGGATCGCATGTAGGAAATTAGCTGGTCTGGAATTTCGGCCAAAACTGCTCGTGCCAACTGTCTTTTCGTATCCATTACTGAGGTCAAGTTGACAAAGTCGTCAAAGGGAACGAACTGAAAGAGAGATTCGTGCAGAGGGATTGACGACGTTATCAAACGTGCACAGCCTCCAGCAGCCATATGCATAATGAATGCAAGCACGTAAAAAGTGGGAACAATGCAGGATTGTTTAATGGTCCCTATCCGGTGTTTTTAAGAGAGAAACTATAACTGTCGTAAGACTAAACTACTCCATTCTCTTTGAAGTCGTCCGCGGACTGTAAATTAGCGCATGAGCGTAATTTCTTCTATCAGAACACATAAACTACATTTTCAAAACCTTGCGGCATCATTGTACTCGTTATCATTGATGTTAAGTGCATAACTACAACAGAAAACAAACACAACATTTACTTTTCAAAACTTTGGGATATGGCTTCCTAAGGATGGACTTAAATTATTTCCCTTAGAACTTGAAATAGGGGAATAAGGTTACTTCCTCAACTTGGCTTTATGGGTTCAAGGGCACCTAAGGCTCGGCTTCTCTGCTTAAATAGGGAGTTCTGTCCGCCAGACCCGGTGCTTTTGCATGATAGCAGAATTAGTTTCGGGATGAAGAGAATCTCGCACTACAGCACACCTATCTCGGTTCCTTTAGCTGAATGCTTCTGTCCTTAAGGTGGCATTGGACCTCGGCCAACTCCGCGCATTGCTATGCACCTCTCCGTGGTACTCCATTGAAGATGGTGGTGAAATGAAGAGGCTGTACCTCCTTCACCTTTCCAGATCGAAGGGGATGAGTAGCGAAACTTTATCCCCTTGGAATAATTTTTACTCCGGTCAGACCTATTTGAACAGGTTTTTAAGTCAGTGCATGCACAATCAGCGATGGACAAGGATTGTGACCTGCATAGTTCCCTGTCCCACAATAGTTCCCAAGCAAGGCAAACCTCAATATGTAGTAGAATTGTTAACGAGGATCGGTGATATTTCGAAGCAAATACAATTTCAATTGCATACAAGAATTATGATTCACACAACCTATACGAAAGCGTTTTTCCCACGGTATCAACTGTGCTAACGCTGAGCGACGCCAGTAGTCAGCGAGGCGGGCAGTGAGGACAGCGATCAAAAAGGGCAGGGTTGCGCACTGCTTTAGTTGTTAAGGCTTTGGCCATGCTTCTGAAGCTCGTCGAAATGCGTGGTCTCTAGGTCATGCCAGCGACCCTGCAATGCTTTCGCATGTTGGAATTGCATATTTTGTATCACTAGCATATTTACTTCCGTTTTCAAAAGAACGTAGCAGAAATATAGTGGAGAGTCATTTACCATCATTCCGCACCTGAACCGTCATTTTAATGAAAACAGTTGGGAAATCAATGACCACAGTCAGCACAGCTTTCATTAGTTATTCTCGTAAATAATAGCTCCCTTTTCAACTTGCCACTATTCAAAAGCGAGTTCACCCACGTAAGACGCAAAAGGGGGACTAGGTTTGAATGAGACAAGGGTTTTGCCGTTAACAGAATGAACACAAATGCCTTTATAGCCTCAACGGATAATATGAATTCGTATAAACCTAGCTTTTGCTTGTCAAATACAATTTTGACCTAAAAATACTTTATGGCATGTGCGGAAAGCCAAAACATTGATGGCTGCTGTGTTAACGGTTCCCATCTTGCAAATCCCACTCTTCATTCAAGCGCTTCAAAGCGTGAGGATTTTGTGATTAACCATTCTGCTTAATGGAATTGAGGGATTATAATAGCATGTGTGCATAAAATTGCTTACATAGGCAGTTAGTATGACAGAACACTCCTTTTGCATTTGATTAGTCTAGCGAAATTTAAACGACTTTCTTCAAGTGCCTTTCTCACAAGAGAACTTGTTGAAGTGAGAATGTTAACAATGAAAAGGATTCTGTGCAGGTGATAAGCGTTTGCCTCCAAACAGTAGTTCGAAGGAGGCATGTTGGGTGAAACTTGCTCTTCAGCATTTGGAAGGCAAAGGTTTAGCATTTGAATAATCACCTGAACAATGTCCCGGTCAGCACGTCGACCCCTCGAAGTGAGACGAATTTCATCGCCATCCAACTCTTCCATCGCTGAAAAATCGGCCGCTCCGATTCCTACGATGATTATACTGACTGGAAGCCTCGATGCCTGGAAAAGTACAATATAAGATGTGTCAGGCCTTAAAGTGATTCAGAAAAAAACAGGAATCGGGAATTTTCATTTAAGCGATTTTGGAGGAATTTTACCAGACCTTGCGAGCTACATTAAGTAAAGCACTTTCCTCATTTCGGTGCCTTCATTTCTCTACCATCAAAGAGATCCGACAATGTGCATGAGTTCTACAGTCACTTTAAGAGATTGTAAATAACTCCAAGTTTGGTAAATAATTAGTTGACTATTTTTGCCCGCGTCATGATAGGTCCTGCCGATTAGGACGCACTTAGCCTCTCGGTAGGTCCACCCTCAACTAGCAGTGGTAGCACCACTTAGAGAGCAAAGATATCGCAGCAAAACAATAGCATACCGTATGTTGGACATCTGCACGATTAACATTTAAAAAGGCTTGAGTAGTGGACGCCCTGAACCAGATTTTGAATAGCTTTATGGGTGTGCCATGAAACCAACAGGAAGGAAGCGCCTCATCAAACCATAATGCTGCTCCAACTGTTAACAACGAAGCCCGTTTTATAGCCCCCATATTCAGTTGCCTTTTTAGCACTCTAAAGCAAAATCAGCAGATGTTTCATCTCGCAACGCTAACCACATGATGGAAATTGCTCTGTGAGCCCAAACGTTGAATAAATGGTTTGTTTGTGTTTGATAACGATTGTTTTTTTCTAAACTTAAATAAACGTTAACGGTTTCATTCGCATAAAAGGAGAGTTTGTAGAAAAAGCTCAGACATAAGAAGTTACACAATCTCTGCGAAATCAATCTCAGAGCAGTACAGTAACCTCGGAGTTTGGGACAGTTTGCTCTAGTGCTAGGCAAAAATTTGTGAAATTTGTGAGGAGTATTGTTTATGTTTACTATAAAACAAAAAGATGAATTAGTCTACCGCGTTCTCGGTAGCTCGAGACCTCATGAGATGAAATAGATGTTGTGAATGAACGATGCCGCAAATTGCCTAACTAATTATTTTCCCCAAAAAGCAAGGCCAACGGCATTAAAATTGAGACAGCTTTTGCGCACATAAGTTGCTTATTTCTATTGAAGTCGCATTATTGGCGAAATTGTCAACAGATTCTGGCTGCCTTTGCAAAAACGACCACCTTCATTGAAATCGTCTCATTCCGTGACTGTTTTTGTGAGACAAGGAATATAAGGCTTCAGTCGCATTCGTAGATTTAGAGGCAGAATTTCGCCTCAGTGTGAAATGGCAATCTGCCTTTGCAATGAGGTCAGATACCCACCCTGTAGGCGAGTTTCAATGCCCACTTTAACGGAGGACGTGACGCGACGGATTTGAGTCAATTTGCCCTCAGAGAGAAGAAACCTTCCATATTGGCTGAAGAGTTCGTGCCACGCAAATCGTAGCCAACAGTAAAAGTAATGCGAGGCGTATTACGTGCCTTGCTGTACTCAGCCCTCCGCCAGACAGAACCTTCTGTCATAGCGTAGTATTGCTACCCAAGTGTGCTTGTCCCATATGTCCATATTATTTGTCTCTCAGAACACGCATTCTCTTCGGATTCAGCAAAGATTTTTTTGTCTAAAAAACGAGTTTCCAAGTAAACCATTGTCCCAACTAATTTTAAATGCTCAGCAATAACCGCGTTAAAAATATGATAACAAAGACAGAAAACATGCCCGTTGTTAGTTGGATAAAGCTTACATTTACAACGGCTGCCTTGGTCTGAGGCATGTCACAGATGATGCCATCAGTTAGGATGAGGAGAATGTAATACTGAGATCCATCGTCGGTCTGTTGAGCTAAGCTAAATTTGGAGCAGATAAGAATAGCACATAAGTTTCATTGCATTTCGCTCACATCCGCCAATCCGGATAATTCTTGTATGGTTTGAAAAAAGACCTAACGAATGCGCTTGCTAAGGGGCACGGTAGTTTGATTTTGTTAAAAGTTCCCTAATAGTGTGTCAGTGATTTATTACTCCTTCAGTGTCTGCACAACTAAGTACGTGTGAATATTTGGAGGGCTAAATAACAGAGTTGGACCATTCGTTTCCAACAGCGAAGGCGGTGTGTGATGGGCAGGAGACGGTAGAAGAGAAAAGGAGACGGTGGTTAAAGCAGACAGATGCCCGGCGTAAAACATAAAGTCTAAAAGCTAAAAAGAAGTGTGCACTGCAGCACTCATTCATTGTGTGCATTTCTTAAGTCAAAAAAGTGGAATATTCTTTTTCGCTGTAGAACTATCGATATCGTGGGTGCGATAAAGCCCGTGTTGCTGTTAATTCATCACTTTTCGGCATGCATGAAGGCACAGAAACAATGAAACCAGCTACAAACAAAACAAAGTGACAAATTGGCATGAGAGTTCATCAGTCCTCAAATTGTAACAGGATATTTCAATTGAGTGGAATTTTGTAAACCACGAAAAGCAATAAATGAACGGGCGGTAGAGCAGTGAAACTTTTCACTTGGAGAACAGCACGTGGGCAAATGAAGTCGGGTGGAGCTATTAAGCCGAGTTATGCTGTCTTCTCAAATGTTGTTTGCTACAACAACTGTGAAACACGATTCTTTGGTGGAGGATTTGTGCAGTCATTCAGCCTCATTGCAATTCGCCGACACTTTGTGTGGCTCACGAAGAGCTACTTATAGGCGCACCAGTCCATTAGGACATAATATAAAAGGAAATTCGTTTCGTGCACCAAAATCATGGCCAAACTTCTCCCTCAGTGGAACACCGACGGTTGCATGAATGATGGCATTTGAGAAACTAGCGCAATTTCTACCACAGCTTTCCCTTAACCTCTGCTTAATTTCACGGCTATGAAGGCGGTAACAAGCAATACTTAACGCAAGACAGACTGGCGAGAAGGGACAAGCTACTGACTCACCCAAAAATATAGTAGACATTATGATTTGATGGTTGTTTTGGCAAATATTTAATTAGGCGGGCTTCAAACTTTTAATATGGATCCACTTTCAATGGTAGAACATCTTCAAACCAACAATAACCTGCCATCAAAGCTGTGAAAACTTGGGCGCCAACTTGGTGACAACCGCAAGCGCATTCGAGTCAAGGAAGAGGTTTTATAGCAGAGGATCATCGAAATTTAGGTTATTTGTAGGGAGAAGGCACTTGACGAGTGCGACGACACCAATAATTGGGAACTCAAAACTGCCCATGATGTTTAAGCATGATCCCATTCCAACTCATATCAATGATTATAATTTACCAAACAAAACTTTCCATAACGCTTGATCATTTATTGTACTTCTGTTGAAGGTTATCAACCTCTGAATGCAGTCAGCATAGAATAGCATGAATGCAACAGATGACAAGGACAAAGAACAAGGTGTAGCTGAGAGCCCACATTTAATTAAGACGTCAACATAGAGGATCAAAGACAATTACCCAAATTGCAAATTCGATTGGGAACCGGGAAGGCGGTAGCCTGCCGTAAACATATTGTTTTCGATTTGTTGCCATGTCTACTCTCTTAATCTCAAAACACTTTTTGTTTTTTAGGTAAAGCGTTAATTGGCCTATAAGAGTTTATCTGACAATAGACCAGAAACACTCGAATATCTTGGATGTGACGGGTAATCATTGTCAGAGACATGATATCCCATCTTCTCAGCTTAATAAAGCCTGAATTTGTGGGAAAAGGACAAAAGGCTACTTGGCCACTTGAGTGATGATCGGAGCGAAATTGGT
>UYWX01000297.1:0-19879 GCA_900622495.1 Hydatigera taeniaeformis
CAACATCAATTCCACCTTGGCAATATTAGTTCTTTGTCTTTCAAGGTAATATGATTTGACCGAGATCCAGTGTTGAGAGACGTGTTTTAAAATGTCAAACTTCTGCTGGTCTTGTCAAGACAATTTAATATCCGAGTTAAAAGGCTTTTTACTTCTTTGATTCAAATGGCATTAAGTAGATTCCTGTAACCATCCTTCTTGCCACGGATGGCCAAGTCTTTCCAACTGCAAGCACTGCGACCTCAGTATGCAGATGTTGGAGGTAATTAGAGACTCTGCAAAAGAATGGTGGTGCTTTACGAAGCAAAAATCACGTACTTTTGGAGGTTTTACAGCATCATCAAAAGACCGAATTGTTACCGTTTGCTTTGCTAAGTCAAATTACGTACTCGGGAGAGATAAAAGACCGGTCCAAAATTCTGCCCCCTCTATTTAATGTGTTCCGATAGAATAAGCGGATGAAATGTGACCGCGGGCCGAAGAAACCTCTTTCTACCTTAAAATGACGAGGAGGTGTTTTGGAGCCACTTAAAGGACCCACATTAAAGAGCTCTCCACAGCGCATTTTGATGACTGCAGAGGAAGAAGGAGGACTGCACTCGCCTCAATTACCGTCATTAGCATTATCGCTTTGCTCTCATCTCACGTGCATTCGAATTCCCCTTCATGGAGCACAAGCCTCACACTACCGCATACACACACACACACACGCCACAATGGGTACACAAAAGTGGGACCGTAATCCAATTAGATGGGCCTCTGACACCACGTTAAAGAAGCTTAATTGACAAGGGCTAGATCATTTTTCCATCTGCTTAGACAGCTGCAACTGAAACGAGAATTAAGGATGGCACGGTGAGTTTCAGCTCTCTTCTATGTAGCACCAACTTTGAGCAGCAAAGTTATGCTCATTTACTACCTTTTTAATGAAACTGGACTTGCGAATTCACGTTTCACATTCTTTGCATGCGTGATTGAATGACCTTTTTTATGGCTTCAATGATGACGTCTTCTGCGAAAGGCAGGTGGGTTAGAGGCTACCGTTGAGTGGGTCAAAAGTTAATGTCTCACCTTCCAAATGGCAATGGGCAGTGAGTAATGAACCTCTTCGCTTCGTGTCTGTAAAACAACTCGCATCGACTGGGCCACACTAAACCCGAGCGACTAAAATTTTTATAGTCTGTTATCAGTCGCGAAAGCAGTGCGATTCTTTGTTGTCCTAATTGCTTTATTTGTTGCTTTACAGCCTTAAAAATAGCTTAACTTTCTTCAAATACACTCAGCTTATTAGGTGATTCAGCATGCAAAACTGGGACCACCATTTAAGGAGCTTCGACTAAAATTATACTGTTGCCCATGGAAACGTTGTACTCCAATTAATCGTAATTTTGTGAAAAAGCAGTTATTAGGAAGAATTTTGACACTGCGGTGGCACTCAAGCCTAGAGTTTAAGCGAGCTTCAGTGCGCATAAGGCATCTGCTTGAGGTCATTAAATTTGACACAAGTTAAATAAGTTTGACCTTGGGAGTGACAGTTTTGTGGATGACAAATTCAATTTACTGCTCAGTCGAGATGTCTTGTCTGCTGAGTCCCGGTAAGTCCAAGCAGGCACCGGCGAGGTTTGAAGGGCACAAGAGGAGCGAAGGACCCAATGCAGTGAATGCTTTGCAATGCTTTTAAGGACATTGTTGATCAACTGTACTCATATTAAAGAGTGCTATGCAGGCATTCTGATCCAAGTTGGGTAGAGTTGCACACAACTTTGATCTACATGCCTCTGTCTCAGCAGGTCATAATGGAGGACCGCTCCAACGATTCCTTCTCATTCCTGCAGAGAGAATGTCTAGTTTTTAGGGAGTCTGAGGATACAAAAGCACAAATTTTGCCTTTACATGCCCTTCAAATCAACTAGCCTAATCCCCATTCGAGAAGGATATGCCAACCACAGTAGTGATGGAATGTAAGGCCCAAGTTTGCGATTTCATTCCTCCCTCGTTACTAAGGCATTTACCCACTTAACAATGAGGCACTCCGTAGAAAACGGGGTTTGGGTCTCATTCACTTTCGAGTGTCCACTTCAAGTGTGCTACTGCCTACGGAGTAGTTCCTACACTTTCGAGGCAGCATACTTTTACTTACATCGTGAGTGTAGGCTTGAAGGACTTCAATAAGTCAGTCGGAATGGAAGTTGAAGGCCGACATGGCGACTGCAAACACGTTGTAGACTTGCTCCTTTTGGCAACCCCCGGGCTCGAAGAAAGGCCATTGTTGTAGGAATGGAGAAGTTTTGACTGCTAGGCAAAGGGAATAATTAACAATGAGGTGAAGTTGTCCCATCTTTTCCGTTTCCGGCTCAACTGTGGCAGAGTTTAAGCGGTTGCACAGTTTGTTGCTTACAACTTTAATTTTAATGTTATTGATGGTGCAGGCAAAGGAAAAACTCACATTCGAAACACACATACATAATTGCGTTTTATTGAGGCGGTGATGAGTCGAATTTACCAAGATTCCCACCAAAATCCAAATTCTTCAAGTAGCCCTTCGTGTGTTTTTTTTCCTTTGAGAGTAAAAAACTGACAACGCTTGCCAGTAAGGCAGAATTCGGTTGAACTGGGTTTTGGACGATTCGAATGACCACGTAGTGTTATGTTGGGATGAGAAAGTGTATGTTCTGTAGAAATTCTGCGTAATATTACGCATGCCAGCTTATATCAAAAGAGTATAGAAAATTTAAACGAGCATACGAAAACTTGTTTCTTTTCTGTTCCTCTCAGTAAACAGACTCCCACTCTCTCACCTTCCCGTCACCGCGGTCGGTCTTCCTCTTCATCCTCCAAGAAGGTTAGCACTCTGCGAACTGTTTACATCGATAGTTCCCTCAAGAAGGGGCGCAGAAATCCCCATGACTACCCAACACGCTCACAATCGCTGGTTAACTACCCGTCGAAATCACTTCGTGACCGTCAAGACAGGTCACATCGTGGCAGAAGTTCCCGTCGAACAAGTTTTAGGTACTGCAGCGGTAGCCGCGATGGCAGTAGTTCCAGCAGCAGGAGTAGTGGAGTGCATGGAAAGGATGTCTCACCGGTACGACTAATCAAAATTGATCCACGCAGTGGAAGAAGCGTGACAAAGGAAGGTCGGATGTTTGTTTTTGACTCCAAAAAGTACAAGATTGAGGTGCTACCAAGTAATAGTCAAAAATCGGAGCATCACCATCATCGGGATTGTAGATCGGGTAACTGGTCAAAGGATGGTACTTCCTACGTGGTCTACAGAGGCAAGAACTCTCACCCCATTTACCTGGTTGAAATGGAACATTAGCAACCACGCTAGTCAGCTCGCCTCTTGCCCAGCATTAACGATTAAAACTTGGTTACAGTGGGGAAAGTTTATTTCAATAGTACTCTCTTTGCTGTCCTCTTTTGTGTATTATAAAAAAACCAATAAACAGCTAAAAAGGATCAATTTTTAGTAGTAAATGTCAAGTTTATGCTACAGTAAAAAAAGTGGAAGTGTCTTCGTCCGATTATGAGCCCACATCTACTTTGTTGCTCAAATATTAAATCATTACCATTAAACCACTAATCGGATGCAACCAGTCACAGTTACGATTGTCTGTAAATTTTTTGATAAGAGTGATATGCAATTCCTCTAGAGCATTGGCGCAACCCATTTTTATACTCAATTTATCAAGTTAGCGTCTCTTTTGCACTACTCAAAGACCCTTCACACCGCTTCAGTTCCTTAAAATGCAGGTAGATGCGCATGCCTACTTAAGAAATTAAAAGTAGTATTAATGTTAAATGATCGTTTATACGACATTGGCAAATGATCAAGTCGTCTGCGGGCACAATTTCCGTTAAGAGGCCTTTATAACAACTTCTTCTCAAGCGACGCTGATTTTGTGACAAAAGAGTAGGAGCAAAAAGAGTTTAAACAGCTCTCGAAAACCCAAACCCCGGTTATAATTTCAAGGTTTTTAAGGGAATGGTTGCGTTGCATTTATTTTGAGCATTTTAATATGCGCTGCCTTTCATGACTGTTTTTTTCTTATTTTGCAGCGGATGACACGATGCTTACCCTTAAAATGAAGACATATGTGTGGAATACAAATAAGTACTGAACTTACTCAAAACTTAAATGAGTTATTAGCTTTAGTATGCTCACATTAAAATGATTTGTTATTTGGCATTAAGGATCTTCCAGCCACGCTTAAGAGTGTAGTAGAAGGACTCCGCCAATTGACTGCTCCACTCCTCAAGTCACAAAATCAATGCAAAGTTTGTAAATTGCATAAATTTTCCCGTTCTGCGCATGCCCAACTTAATGGTTTCGCATGTGTTGGTATAGCATATTTGGGTGTGTATTTTCTAAAGTCCCTCTGACCCAGTCTCGGGAAAAAGCTTTCGCTTTTGGAACAAAGTGAGTAATTGATAAAACTTAATAAGCTTGTAAACTCAATTTGTTGCATCCAAAGCACGAAAGTCCGAATTATAAAAGAGCGGAAATTAGGGTCTTAGGAATGCTTTGGAGAGGTGGGAATAATTCCACAATCTTGTTGTATGGGTGTCTTTAAATCGCCATTCTGACCTTGGATTGTGTGTTTATACGATGGGAATTTACGGAAAAAATTGAAAGGTCAATCGTTGGCATTCGCTTTAAGCAAATGCGGTCAACATCAAACGTTAGAAAGTTGGCTGCTTTAAAGCTAAATTGAAAGGTAAAATTAAGGGGGAGGTGAATCACCTTCGACACCTTCTCTACGCATCCACACAATGCCTACACGTTACACCATTCACAGGCGTAGTTATTCCGCCATTCTAGTCTCGAATAGTGCACCGCAATTTGCCAATTCTATTGCCAGCTGAAAAATTGTTTTTAAATACGAAGGCAAATGAGGAATGACACCTTTTAACACCGGTGGCTTCGAACGTGCTGACCTCGGTGACAAGCTTATCGGCAAATCATCAAAACGGTGGCGATGTGGTTGGCTTTGACAACAAACGCCTTAAATGCATTCACAGTTGGGTTTGACCTTACGTTTTTGATTACATTTCGACCCGGCTAAATCGAATCCCTCTTAGGGTCTCAGTTTTAATTTCATCAAGTTGCCATTAGTTAATTCAAGGCTTCGTTTGTTCAATAAGGTGAATTTGAAATTAAAACGACTTTGTTGATTTACTTGCCAACCAGTTCAAGATGTTATCCTTTGAATCACTTAAAATACAAATAAGCGAGTGCTGAACAAAAAACCATAAAGTATCCTTTGGTTCGGAAGTGAGGGAAATGCTTCAGCAAACCACATGTCAAACCGTTTGACTGTGATGAATGTCAAAATAAAGGGCTAAGATGAGAGCAGCAGGACCAATGATTCATCACAAAACTGACAACCTGAGCTTCACATTTCGCATGCCCATCAAGCGAAGCGCCGCATGAAAGCCTCGTTTCATTCGCGCATGCAACGCCGTCAGCCATTGGCACATCTGAAGGGCCTCCTTCGCTAAGCTAATTATTGCCACATCCAATGATGTCTCCGTGTTAGCTCCTCTTGTCTGCCTCCTACTCGCCTACACTTGCTATCATCCACGCTGCAGCACACAAACACGACCCCATGGATAAGCCAGTAAAGCCCACAAAGAAGGACAAGGAGGTGCAGATAAGGACACCCTTGCGTTTCCTTGATCATACAAAGGTGAAGAAAAATCAGCAACTCGAGGCAATATTGGAACGTGAAAACTCGTATCTGCACACCTCAACCACCGCTACATATATTGGGAAAATTTTTAAAAATCGTATCGAATTTGCAGGCGAAAAGAATGCCAAGAAACCACCAGTGAAGAGGATAAAATTTTCGCAAGTAGAAAGAATTATTCCGAACGATGATGCCCTCTGCGTTCATGTAGGCTGGCGGCAAGGTAAATCCGTCTCAGTGACTTCCTTTGCGTTTACTGAAGAAGCTGTTTATAATGGATTCATAAACAACCTTGAGAGTACAAGAGGCTTCGCGCAGGACTCGAAAAATCAAGCAAATCAAAGTGCAGGAACAGAGACTTTCTACCGCCCAACACCATCTTCTCCTTCACCAAGATGGGAGAATTCAGAAAAGAATGCAGAGCCGTCAATTCACAGACGTTTAAGTGAGGGCTACACAACGAGTTACATCATGTGGGAGGAACCTCAGGCGAGAACCCACCACGATATGAAGTCTGCCAACTTGCATATGCCAATAAATGAGGCTCCTAGCTCCTTTGGAACCAGTGATACCGAAGAGAATGTTAAGATTGTGGGACGAGAGGAGGAGGAGGAGGAGGAGGAACAAACGGTGACCGAAGAAAACATGGACGAGGTACACCACTGTCCCTGTTGTGTTCAACGCTCTGGAATTAACCTGAAACTCTCAAACCAACATCTTAAGGCTTACGCGCCATCAACAGAAAGAGGACAGTCATATACTAACTTCCCTGCCCATTTGTCACACAACTACAAGTGCTACCGTCCTCATCAGGCACGGACGACGTCATCGATGTCAAGAGAGTCTACTACTGACTTCAACGAAACCTTATTTGATACCTTCAATGACAGCGATTCAACAATGCTGTATCCTATAAGATCGCGACCCAGATCTCTTCCTCCACCAATCCAGAGTACACGAAACGTTGCCAGACCGGCAGCACCACAACAGCGACATCAACAAACTCATCACCAACAAAAATTTGTACCCAAAGTACCACGCAGTTATCAGCATACATTAACCGTTGATTCTTCGTCATCTTCGGGCTACACCAGCGCCACATTTCATGAAGATGGTCTTGAATTAATCGTGGATCCCACAACCTCGGGTCAGTACATTCGAAACCAAAAGCGTTTCGTGACGGGGAGAGTTCACTCAAGAAATAGAAACGAACCTGCCTACTACTACCGCAAAAATCCTTCCAGTCTGCCTCGAATTCCTCGAGTACGAGATTATGATTAACTCGCTGTATTTATTTATTATGAAGGTTTGCTACATTCATTGCTCTCAAATATTAGTCCCACACTTTCGACTTAAACACCTTCAACTGCTTCCTTAGTGAGCCAGCGTATTCATAATGGTGCTGAAAAAATATTCTACATAATTACAAGCGTTGTAGCTTCTACGACCAATAGGTGCTGAGCTGCGCAAGCAGTGTATGAATGAAGAAGTGTGGGAAAAAATTCAATTTTTTAAATCACATAAAACTTTGTATGTAAAGGGCGTTCACCTTAGTATAGGTCAGAAGTAAACTCTTGACTGTGCTCTAGCATGGGTGCAAGCACAAATTCGAATGGTTTGGTGGAAGTGATGCAACTGCGAGCTTCAATGGCATCGGCGCCAACGTTAGTAAATGCCTTAAAACCGGCACAACGCATGCACAATGGGTTTTTGTCCTCTTACTCGTTGCTAATCGCTGGAGTTCGTAAAAAGGGCACAGTGGTTAAAATGTGCTCCATTTGTTCAGACTCATTAGCTCCTAATGTAAATGATTGACAGGTGCAACAAATAAGGCCAAAATTGGCTTAAACTTGGCTTAATTTCATCCAATCATCTTTGACTTTCTTGTTCCACTAAAAGAGGAATAACAAAGTCCACTCTTAAGGCATTGAATTACTATTAACAGGACCGTGATCGAGGTGTGAGGAAATTAAAGATGATAATGTTTTTAGATTGCAAATTGTATTGTTGATGTTTACGGTCACATACAACAAATGTGAGGCGAGATTCCATACCACTCTTGGTTGGTTAGACTGACTTCAAGGCGGCACCCAATTATAGGCTGTTAGATTTCCGCTCTAAACTGCTTAGTGGAATCAAAACACCGTAGGACATACCTTAGACATACAGCTAGAGTCACGACGCACCCACTTTCTCCTGCATTACCGGAAAACAACTTTCACCCTTGGAGATCCCATTTTAAATGAAGTCCCAAGCAATTTTTGACAATTAAGATGGGTTAAGCCAAATCTCGAATCCGATTCGCAAGGGACAAGCCATGGAAATGGAGCCGGATAAAGCATCAACTAGTTACGCTTAGGCCGTACACCCATGGAGCAATCACTTGCATAGCATGTTATTCAAGGTGCGAACGGGTTATGAAGGCTTCCTTAAATAATCTGATGGTGAAGGCATTTACTTGTTAAGGCATTACACCTGATGTCGGTTTCCTTGCCATATTCTGCCATTTCTGGCTCAGTACATACAAAATCGGTTCATTTAAAGCCTATTTAAGTGCTCAAACCTCACGAAGTCGAAAACAGACAATAGTTGTTTTGAATATCAGTTGCTTTTCCGTTCCCCCATTTTAGAATCTTACCTAAGTTATTTTTCCTTAACCAACAGAGTTATATAATGTAAGTTGTTAAGACATCATTATACATAAAGGCGCATTTTGCTCACTTACCAACAAAACTCATGAGTCTACTTATTTGGGTTTGAGTAATAAGTAATAAACAGAAGGATTAAGGGGGTGGATAGGCTGTCTTCATCTATGCTGCAAAGCTATTCGAACAACCGCTTCATTACCTTCAAGCACTTTCAAGGCAACTCTCCATCGAGATTTAGTCGTGGCCCTCCATTGAGACCACTTTGAAGAGTGAATGTCTGCATTTACCCCATTTTGGGTTGAGTCATTCAATCACCACGGTCCTTTTTGTCAATCATACCGTCTTTATGCATCCAAAAGCAACGAAGAGTATGTTGCAAGTTGATGAAGTTGTGTGCTACCTCGAATCGCTCCTAAAGGAGGATTAAGTCAATTGGTATGCAAGAAAATGACTTACTAGCTATTTGAAAGATGACAAAATGCAAGTTGTTTTGGACTTGATATAAGGAAATGTTTTTCTAATGCATCCTTAAATGCTGCCTAACTAACTTTATGGACTTCTTAGTTTAAAATCTGTTTTTTACCCATTAAAAAGAGGTCTCAATCTAGCTTAGTTTACATTTTAACAGAAGGGAAAGAGGTAACTGTGGTTCTGAGTAAGTGGCATACGAAATTGTCAACAACGGCCAGCCTCGTGGTTAACTTTACAGTAAATACACAATAGGAGGCGCGAATTGTTGACCTCGGAGTGAGACGCTCCTGAGTCTGTGTCCTGTTTCAAAGAGACGACCAGCTGTAATGCCGTCTCTTTGTCTTATTTAGAAAATTTTCTACCTTTAATTATTGCTTGCATATCAATTTATGTCTTCATACAAACTGCCAGCAGCCCTAACGACATCGATAGCTTTTCAATTTGGCAGCTTTTACACTGAGAAAGACGTCCATCAGATGCCTTTTCTCAAACTGTCATGCTACATCGAAACTACCGGCTATTTTCAGTTTTAGCATAAGATCTCTTTTGCTGCATTGTTAAGTGCATTTATGAATGAAAAACATTTACACTTGAAACCATAAATGCAACGTTATAGTTTAGTTAGGTGATAGTTGTTTAACTAGGATGACTTGCAATTTATTGTCAGCATAAAAAGTACACAAAATGCTTAATGTATTCATTGCCTTGGTTTGAAAGTCACTTAGGCCCTTTCTACATGCCCTAGGTGCTTAGCCTTGATGCATAGCTTGCCTAAATTTTGCGATCCCTATCGACCTAAAGACAGGTTCTGGGTGCCACATTGGTGCTATTGCGGTGCTTTGCTATGGTCAGAGAAGCAAATGCCCTCAGTTTTATGCTTTGCTTGTAGACTTTGTAATGACGACGAAGTGGCTTTGATTGTGAGTGCCTCATACATGTGGTATGGAGGGAATGCCTACCTTCTGCAGTACCAAAGTCCTACCGTCTAGGAGAGAATCAGCGCTACTAACTACTTTTTGCTTTTTGCTTTTGCTTTTTGCTACTTTTGACTTCCATTCAAAACCTGAAACACATTGCCATGTCTCTGTTTTTCGTGCGTTTCAGCCCTCTAACTGGGTTCAAAAAATTTCCTAAGAGGCACGAGAAGAATGCCACATCTTGCATGATTAATTTGAGTGACATTTTTATGCGCAAGCCATGGGAAGCTCCCTGATAATTGTTCGACATGTTTAAGCAAAGTCACAACGCCACTTGTTTGATTGCACCATTAATATTCGGGTAAGTATTTAGCAAAGGATTCGTCAAACATTAATCACCACCTTGATGTTTGCTAAGTCTTGCTTGTCAGTAAGTAGGAGAGAACAGTATGTTTGGAAAAGGCAAATATTCTCTTGTCTCAAATTGTAGAAACGATTTTTTCCCGAGGAATGGGAAGTCAAGTGAGGGCTGCAATCCAAGCATACACTAATAATGTTTAAATATATTAATTAAAACGGCCAATTATGAGCTTTTAATGTGGAATAATCGGGCAAAGTGTGATTGACCGATTGACTTTTACATCATTTTATTGAACAAGCGCAAAAGCAAGACTAAGGATGGGATAGTCACTTGTGTACAATTTGGCCATTATTTTGAAGGAAGGCTGGACTGAAATGAATCTTTTACAGGCGAAATTCGCCAAAGCTTGAGTTCCCTTTATAAATCTCTAAGTGCAAGCTGTTAGCCAACCAGAGACGCCCAAAAGATCACGTTTAACATTTAATTGGTTAATTGATCCGCTTTTCTACCAATCATTTTTAGAAAACAAAAGTGTATGCCAATGCAAAGTATTTTCAAAATGCACAAGTACGCATCTTGTTTGAAAACTTAATTTCAACTTGCTTCACTGTAATCCAAGAAGTTTAGAGGTGCGAGAGGCATTCTAGTTAGTACTGACAGATTCCATTTCTTTTTGGATAGGTGTGGAAACATTCAATTTATTGAAAAAAAGGTAGTTAGCAAAATCTTTTAGTCCTGATAGTGAAATATGAAATGCATTACTAATTTTAAATGCATTTACGGAGCCTTTAAATTAAGATACTGGTATGAACTGCGCAATTTTGTGTGGCTCTGAGTTAGCAGAAAGCAGATTTGCTCGCATAGATTACTTTTGAAATGATTCTTTCATCGTGACATCATCACAATATCTCTTTCTTCTGCTTCATCTTTACGTCATAGGCACTGCCGCATTAATGACGCCCTTTTAGTGTACTCTTAATGCGAGTCTTGGGTGCGGCTTGATGATGAATTGGGCTCAACAATGAAAATGAGGTGTGTTTTTGCAAATGCCTACACTACAATTAATGAAGAAGGCGGCGTTAACGTTAAAACACTAAATTTGCAACAATTAGTGATAACGCTTTTACCGAAGTGTGGATATGTAATATTCCAGAGTAACAGTAATGGCGGTAGCAATTGGTCACTCAGAAGAGTAGATATAAATAGTCATCGCCAACAATGAAACAGACATCGACTCAAAATTGTTGTCAATGAGTTGAAGAAGATGGAATGACTGGTGCGTCAGTTTGAAACAATCTTATGGTAAAAGAGATTCAAAGCCTTCCATATGTCTCAAAATGGGGAGAACAGATACAAGATTTGTCTACTAGGCTGCCAAGTCTGTTGGAAACGGTGCATAAGAATGGAGAAGCATGAGGATAATTACACAACTAGAACTTTGATGTGAGTCAATCAAAGAGACTAGATTTATTGGAGCGTTTTTTATAGGCTGTAACCTTTTATGGCTTGTTTTTTTTTCCTAGACTCCACATTCTCCCTTCAACGTGGATTTGCTGGCTCTTTAGAGCAACTTTGTTTGCATTCTCTTTCTCTTAGTGCTTACTGTCAACACCTAAAATATCAGCTCCAACACTCACTCATGAAGGACCTTAAGGGGTTATGAGGTATGCTGTAGCGCATAAGTTGTTTATTGCTTGTTTGTTTCTGCTTCATTGTCACTCAAGTCACCGGAGCTTGTACTTCGGGGGACTGCTCGACCGTTGAGTCATGTCAGTAGTTGAAAACAATTGCATGCGCTCATCAGGAGTTACGATTTTGTGTATTGTCAAGAAAGACTTATGGGGATTCAAAATAGCATCTCTAGCAGAGCCACTTTTGTGTCCAAATAGTTCTTAACGCAGATTAAAGGCTGAACACACAATCTCACTTTACCCCATAAAACCAAGTTTATTCTCAAAAATCAACTCCTATTAATAGTAAGAACCTAAGGTGATTGTGCGATCCCAACGTTGGCATCCTGTTCGACTGCTTATTCAGAATGACGAAACAAGTTTTTAGGATTTGAAATTACATACCAATTCCTGATCCGCTGTTTCCCTCCTGAATGGTGGCTACTAGTATTTCTTTTTAATCGCACATCCTAGAACGGCAAGTTTTTTTCTTTATTTTGCCAACCTTTCTTGAGCCAGCTCTATTCAGAAGTGTTGGAAGCATTCAAAAATGCCATTTTGTCTTCTTCAAGCACAAACATGGACAGAATTTGGGCGTCCACGGCCTCCACAGCCATTTGCGACGAAAAATGAGACTGTCATTAAAGTGTCCTCTTTGTCAGTCTTTTGACGATGAGGCCTTCGTGCCCCTTGAATCATACAGTTAGCCCGTTTGCATGTGCTTGATGAAGCTCAAATTTCCAGCTTTAAGTCTAATTAAAATTTAGACCAATTCTTCTCATTGCTTCAGTTCCTCCTTCATCCAGATTGGGACGGAGGACCACAATTTTCTCCCTTACCCATTTTGCGCAATAAGTTGTCACCCCACCTTGCCTCCAAGTGCCATCAAGCTCTCATTCTTGACAGCACTTACGCTTCACAAGGCACTACAAAGGCACACCTTTGGAAGAAAATCTTAATAAACTTAATCGTAATTTTATTTAATTACTAAATGCATACAACAATAAAATTTGTAAATTTCTTCAAATACGCTTTCTCTTTAGGCCGTATTTGTGAAAGGAGGGAATTTAGAAATATAAAAATGTGTCCCCCATTAAATGGGACATCAAAAAGCTGGTTGCATGAAGCCTTTTGGACAGACTTGCCAAAATATGCGACTGTCGCTGTGACGTGCAGTTCTTTTCGGCAGAAGACTGATTCCTCCCTCTACGGCGTCATATGAGGAGCAACGCGATGGAGGCGGTGCTTCTGGTTTCAAAGGCTTCTACCAAACTGACTAAGGTACAAAGGTTTGATGTTTTCCAGACAATATTATTGTCAGGAAATAAAATGACTCCATCTAATTTTAATGTCAAATGCTGTAGAATTTTCTGACTCATTCTTGCATAAACTTGACAGTAAGTCAGTCAATTGCTAAGGAATTTTTTTGAGCTCGAGTATCCATTCACTTACGAGGCGATCGCGTATTCGTTACCGTCGATCCAATCAGCTCAGCTCACAAGGCAGATCATTCGTAGGCGCACCAGCTATATAAGTAATCTTTTCAACAGAGTGCAATCACTGGGAAAAAACCTACAATGACAACATTGAAACCGTTACCCGCAGCAAAAGGCAATGGGCCGATCTACTACGACGAGGTTCTAGAGGTCTACGGGATTGAGAAAATCAAGCCCAAGGGTGAACACACACCACGTGAGGCTCAGGAAGCATTGAAGAGACATATTAGCGACAAAAAAGCCGGGAAAGCCAAAGTGGTTGCGAAAGTTGATGCTCTTAGTTTTAAGAAGAAGGGCATGCATGGCAATTTCAAATTGAAGGAGATTCCCTATGATGCAGTGAAGGGCTTTTATCAATTTGCGGAAAAACCTAACTTTGTAATCATTGGAGTATTGGGGAAGGATCTTCCCAAACAATACATCGTCCTTGCCGCTCCCAAAGCGGAAAAGTTGGACAGACTCTTCGACGTAATCCAAACATCCCAATGGGCTCCAGGACACAAACTGAACAAGCCAGTCCCTCCGGTGGATCCTGCTTCGATCGTTGTTGTTGGAGCAGAATCAGAGAGTCCGACTTTGCGAACCCATTCAGAAAGTCCAGTTCCTTCTCGGACTTACGAAAGTCGCAAATCAATGTCATCAGAATCATCACCTGTTCTACAGCACCAAATGTTAGAGTCTCCCACAGAAATTTCTAAACCCATATCTTACCGATCCAAAACCTCACGAAGTCCAAGCCCGCAACCGATGCCATCGCGTGGGAGAACAGAATCAAGAACTTCAGCAGTCTCCTACGCTTCAAAATCCACTGTGCCTCCGTCTCTATCAAGCCACCATCCTCCAGCTACTCGATCAATTTCGAGCTCTTCATCCTCTTCTGAACCAAATGCGATGCAAAAAAGCCGAAGATCCGTTACCATAAGCAGAACTGCAAGTATAACAACTCCAGTTACTTACGATCCATCTACCAGAGCCACACCATCTTCTGTCCTTGTTTCTTATAATAGTCCTGTGGAATGCAATGAAACCAAAGACCAGTTTGTGGTCTACAGACCGGCGAAGTATAGGGCCTCTAGGGCTAAGTCATTTGACTTTGGTGGAGCGGTGGATCAGAGTCGCAGAAGCTCTAGCTCCGACAGTTCATCGGACGAAAAGGACACCAATAAAGCTCAGTCGGGAATAAAAAAGTCCAAACACACTGGCAAAAAGGACCAGAAACCAAAGCATATATCTGCCCCTTGCAAGTCCAAGAACGATGAAGAGCAGTTATCTTCAAAGATTTACTACTTCCGTGCAAACAGAGAAGATTTTAGTAGTAGCAACAGTGACAGTGACAGTGACAGCGTGGTTGAAGACATTTATATGGTAAACCGTGTTACTTCAAAACCCCAACCCAAGAAAAGTGTACCAAAGAGGAGGAATCGGAGATCCAGCTCCTCTTCGTCGTCGTCGTCGTCCTCCTCCTCCTCTTCGTCATCTTCGTCGGTAGCACCTTCTCAGAGGTCCAGGGACTCATCAATTTACCGCATAGTGCGCTACTAATTTCTAATGCTCAGTCTGATTTAATTCCCCTTGTCAGTTTATTTTTTGAAATGAACCCATAGCCCTTGTTTCCTTTTCACTCAAACTTAGCGGATGCAATAAACATTGTACCGTTAATTATCGCCTTCTTGCATGTCAGTACATCCTAATTCCAGTTTATTTGACTGGTCATTGAGTAAGTTGGATCTCTGGCCTTTGAGAATTTGCTGACTCGGCAAAATTATGACAGATAACTATCTGTCAACCATTTAAGCATGTGTATAACGTACTGGAAGCTAAGTTTGAGGAAGCGGTAAAATGGCAGGATTCCAGCCCACAACATATTTGCTCTGACAAAGTGTAAAATACTGTAAGAACTCGTGAGGGCAGAGGAACCACCTCGCTGAACAGCTACCGCGCACTGTGAGCAAATAATTTGTGGAAAGACGGTGTAGGTTGATTTTGCGCGGCTTCGCAAAAACTGCATCTTTTAGCACTTAAAGACTTTACCATAACCAAATACCGATGCACACACACACACTTGGTAGGTCTAATCAACTCAAATGATCCACACCTCTCCATTGGATCAATTTTCTTGAATGAGCATCCCTGACGAATTCGTCTTGACTCCTTTCATGTCACCGAACTAGGTTGATTTCCAATTGTTACCAGTCCGAAACTACTTTTCTATTCTATTTTCTAAATTGCCAAAGGTGATTTGTCGCCTGCTTCATGTACATAACAAGCGGAAACTTCAAGGTGGAGGAAGCTTTTAACCCAACAGCGTCACTCCTAAATGACACACAATTTCGAAAATGATGTGCTTCCAACTGTAATTACAAGTTACGCACTTTAACATTGACACCTTTTCAGTAACCGGCCTGTAGAAGTTTGTATAATTGAGTCTGAACTGATCCGCCAACTTTGCTCGCCTCTTTACTTGTTTCCCTGTTAAAACCAAACAAAATTGTAATGCGCCACTACATTACTTTGGATACCATGGCAACAACAGAATGATGAAATGGGTCATCAACTGATGGACAATTTTAGCTAAAAGAAACAAAAATGAGCAAATAGCCACTTATTGGATCTGTTGTGCCTTTTTAGACACATTTGCAATGCCATTTTGAATAGGTTCAAAAGCATACTTCTCCCGCATTCAACCTTTTACCGCTTATCAGCATTAGAGTTCATTAATAGTTAGTTTATTTTAAAGGCAGATAATGACTTTGTTAGTTGAAATTGCGCTCACGTGTCAGCCGTGGGGCAGTTGAAGACGAGTGGAGATTCCATTCGCAGTGACATCAGCCTTTGATGCAGTGAGTAAGAGCTGAGCCCATTCGACCCTGCCATGTGGTGACAGCGTAGAAACGACAATTGATGAGCCCCGCCTTGCACTTACCCCTGCCTTGAGTGCGATTGCAGTGAGACAATGGCGACGCCACTGTTGTACAACCCTAGTGCCCATGTTTGAAGGTAGAAAGCGCAACTCCAACTGAACCCATTCTTAATTTGACAACATTTTTAAGCTACGCTTTTATGCATTATTGGTTACAGTCCTCCATGACTCTATTGTTGCCCAATTCAATGAATTCTAGTTAAGAGCCGAATTATCTACAGCTGACTATTTTGTTTTACTGACACCGTTCTCCCTATCCCCACTTATAACGATTGTATGGACGTTTTTGGGCACACATCGCTCTAAACATGTCATGTCCTATTAGCGAGCTCAAGTTGGCAAAGTCATCTGCTCAAAAGCGAGGAATAACGAAAATTTGGGGAGCTATCGCAGTCCGAAGTGGTGACAAGGTCACGGCGTCGCCTTGACAAGAACCGACACTACGTCGACTACCCATACAGCATTCCACTATGATTTATGTACTTAAAGTGAACCCAGTCGAGTAAAAATAAGATCAAACAACATCAACGGTTTATGAGGAAAGTGGTTTCAAGTAAATTATGTCACGATAGTAAATTATGCACTGTATTATTCCCCGCTGCTAAATAATAACATAAAGAAAACTTATTGTTCCTTATAATGCTTTAATGCACCTTATCAGTCGTGGCTTTAAGCCTCTCGGCTCGAGTTCTGCCGAATGATCTTCAGGCATGCCGCATTATGCGTCAGCGGATGGAAATGAGCGCCACGACGCGTGCCACCGACTAACACACGAACCAGCAGCGTTGGCATCTCGTAGGCGCACAAATTCGCCATCATTCCATCAGCATTACTAAGACTTCGAGTTGGCAAGCTTTACCGCTGCAAGATGTGTATCATTACTGCAAGCTGGTGTAAATGACACTTTTCATTGCCAAGCGTAGATTCTTTGTGCACACAATAACCGATGGAAGAACTTAAATGCGATATTTAGGCCTTTACCTTTCTTGTCATACGTTATCATTTTTATCGCAAGGTTTATGTCTAATTTTGACCGGATATTTGTGACCTTCAAATGCAAATTTTGGGTTCAGTGATGCCTCTTGTGCCTTTTTTGCACCCCGTCTGGCCATTGCAATGCCAGACTAAAACTTAGTGATTTCTATAAAAATGTGCAAGACAACCGTGTTGAAAGGTCGCATTTGGGTTGATCGCTTGTGTGAGTGCTTCTAAGGCAAGAGCATAACGAGAGCCCATGAAGAAAGTCCTTATTTATGTCGATGGTCTGTTAAATAAAAGGATGTACAAGTGAACAACGTTTCGCCTTTGTACAAAATCGCCTATAAGCACTCGACTGGAGCAGCCCTTACGAAATAAGGCAAGTCATTGCATTCTTTAAGATGATGTTTCAACCTACACTGACCCTTTTCCAGAGACACTGTGAAAACATTGCTTCAACTTATGCATGAACTAATTTACTCAGGAGGTAAAAATGCCGACGAGAGGAGCTTTGTTGTCGCTAAGATGGGATTGATGGGGTCTATTAATTTTATACCAGTAAATTGCTAGATGCCTATAGGCGAAACCAGAGTAATTCGATTTAAACGAAGTAAGCAAACACTGACAGTGAAGCCGTCTAAAGGCACAACCGTCTTTCTCTGTTGCCCGTGCGGCCTAAATCATTTCATTGTAAGCTAAAATTTTTTCCAAAAGGAAATGCTCTATTGTTTAAATTGTGCCTTGTATGAGGGAGACACGGATTTTAATCTAAATGCCGTGCAGGTGGAGTGCGAGGATTCTTCACCAGACTACCTCGGATACCCAAGTGGTGCTGCTCCTTTTAACTGTGCCTGTACAGGAATGCCTAATGAAGCATTACTGGGCAATCCTTCTTTTTAAGAAACCTTGGAGGCAGGGTGAAGGGAATGGGAATGAAGGGGTAGCACCAATACTATTTTATTCTGAGTACAATCTACTCTAAAAGTTAATGCTTATAATACAGTGGAGCCCATCTGACAGGAAGGAGCTGCACTCCAGGTACACAGGAAGGTCTGGAGTCCAATCATATTTGTGACAAGCGGAAAGCTACGTGGCACTCAAACTGAAGTTAAATTGCTGACGCCCTAAGGGACTAGCAAAAGTGACACACCTTCGAAGGAATTTCTAATTCACTTCAAGGTGCATCAAAAGTGAGAGAATCTTGCAACAAATAGTTTTGAGCAATTAAGTCTAATGTAAAATCTAAAAAGAGTCTTCAACAGATTAAAATACTAAAAGATTCCTTCGATGGCAACAAGATTTATAATGTTCTTCATTCGTTGTTGTTTGATAAAACAGGCAACTGTGTAGTTTACAAAAAAACACACTTTGTTTTGAACCCTTATTGACATTACTTCATTACGCAAGGTCGTTGAGTTATCACCTAGCCTCTATTTACTTGGCTTTCCCTTCCCTTCTGGTCCAACGAAAAGTGCCTATTTTTGACTCCTTTAACCGAGGCCTTCTTATCTGAAACTATACTTTCTTTGTTCTGGCATGCCTGGCTCGACGGATCAATAATAACGCACCAATGCTTTGCAGAGCACTGAAATTCAAACCCTGCTGGTCTCCCACAAAACCTTAAGGAGTGAATGGCCTAACCCAGCAGTGCAGGGGAGTTGGAAACTAGCAGTTGCAGATAAAGTGCTGAGAGCACTTTCTCTTCTAAAAGGTATCAAAAATCTTAGTCTTTTCAACCGTAATTGATCGGGATGGGTGCCATAAGAATCATCTACTTACCCTTTTCGCAACACTTCCATATTCAATCACAACTTTAATCGGCTTGTCAAGAATGGTGGATTTTACTATCCGTTTTACTTAAAGAAATGCTTTTGGAATCAGTCATATTTACTAATGTCGAAGGAAATTAACTTATTAGGATTTTATTTTCACACTTTGACGCTTAAAATGAAAATGCAAAAAGCTGTCATACTCGGTTTGTCTTGATGGCTCGACAAATCTGTTCTACTAATAAAATTGTAAGTAGGACGTTTGAGGATGCCTCCATCAGTTGGCGAAATTGCCCCCGCGTTAGTGGGATCGGAACATGATTGCCTCTTGTGGGGTTAACAGCTCTTTAGTCTTCATTACTCACGTCATGCTTACTCACCACGGGTTGTTTTTTGACCAGCGGAGTAATGCGCAATCCTGTGGTAATGGTTACAAGATTGCATCAAATCCTTATCTCCATCTGCCACTTAACATAGGTAACGATGCTTTAATTGGAGCCTTTGTGGCTTTTGGCATCTGGCTTCTTAATTGCATCGAATGGACATACGCAGATCGTGATTAGTAGTTCTACTCGAAGTCCACACCTGCTTGGTCTAGAATTAAAGGAAGTTAGTTGATACACTGACATCAATTTTGTAACCATTTTTAGCGCCTTTGATTCAATAGCTCCTTCACAATCCCCTAAAATGGAGGGGCATTACTAGAGACCCTGCTTCTGTAGATTTGAAGCACATACCTTACGTTTTATAGCAGGTCTCTACGTTCCTTCTACGTTAAACGATCATCTCTAATCTCGAGGTTATATGGTAGGTTTGAGAAAAGCTCATAAATTCCCGTAACACTCTCTTCCTTCGCATGCGGCATGCACCATAATCCTATTACCTTCCCCCTTGACAGTGTTTGTAGGGTCAGTAGGAGAGTTATCACCAAAATTCTCAGTTCTATTTGACAT